>JAJJMC010010218.1:1248220-1324982 GCA_023531435.1 Papaver californicum
CCGTCGCCTTTGCATCCTTTGTGACAGTGTTACTGCTGTTATTTCCGTTGTACCCAAGTTTAGAAGCGACGGTATCTTTTGCTGAAATTGCTGTACCAATAATAGTTGATGCTGCTGTAGCTGCAATAGCAGCTGGTGCAGAAGGCTTCTTCTCAGTGTAAATAGGATTTACATTTGGTTCTTCGCCCACATTCATGTTATCTGATTTAGCCTCATAGAAGTCTTCGGTATTCTCTATATTTACTTCTTTATTGGTTGCAGTTGGATGTGTTATTGAATCAGAAGAGAATTTGTCATGACCATCTGTTCCAGTGAACGTAGATTCCGGCTCTCTGCTGGTGATATCAATTTCCTTAAATGACCGCGTCGTCGGTTCTACATCTGCTTCCTTGGCACCTATTAAGCACAATAACACATAGCAGTTAAGTACCATCCGTGCAAACAAATTTTGTACGCCTGAAGTGAATGCTAAATAAAAAATTTACATTATTTTTTCTTACCTGCATCTGTAAGATCAATGAGTTTTGAATGGTGATTTTCGGATGAATCAGTTCCAGATTGATTCACCGTTTGTTCTGCATTCTCCTTTTCGAAAACCAACGGTGTGCTTGTTGCCGAATTGGTCTCAGGTGATGTTGTATACGGCTTCTCAGAATCCATTCTTGTTATAGAAGAATTTATTTCCGTTATAACGGCTGCTTTTTCAGCCTCCAACTCTGGAGTAACTGCCAAATTGGACTCAAGGTTCCATTTATACGGCTTCTCAGAATCTATCCTGGGTATAGTAGAATTTAATTCTGATATAACGGCCGTCTTTTCAGCCTCCAATGGTACTTCTACACTTGTCTCATTGTCGAAATCCAACGTTGGTCTAGAATCTAATTCACTTATAACTGCCGCCTTTTCAACCTCCAATGGTGTAGAGGACACATCCACATCCAGATCGGTCTTAGGTACTTCTGCACTCGGCACTCCAAAATTGCTTCCAGTTTGTTCTGTATTTGTCTTCTCACAGAAATTCAACCCGGTTGGGCAAGGTTCTGCGTGTTCGCTGGAATACCTCTTTGGTCCAGGAACTCCTGCTTCCCCATATTCCCGGGAAGTCTCTGCATCTCCAGGGGTTGTTCGGGAGTTCAGGTTGTCGCTACCAGTCTTAAATGCCGGTGATTCGTGTTCTGCAATTACAAAGCGTCACAAATTTACAACCTCGTTGCTAAAATCCTACTTTGTAATTTCTTATGGATAGTAAGTAAATCCAATTACAGAGAAAATAAATGAGATTGTAAGTACTTACTAGGCTCTCCATGAATTTCTGGTTCTTTCTCAGGGCCAGGGGCATCCTGATCAAAGTGATCTTCTTCGTCTAGCTCGTGGTCATGATTCTGCATCTTAGAACCAATATTATCTCTGATTTTCCTTGCTTTAGCTTTTACCCTATTCATATATGATGGTTTCTTCTCAACAACATGTTCATCTTGCTCAGGACCACATGCAGAATGTGTTTGAGTATCCATGTTTAGAAAAAGAAAATGTATCGCACACAAAATTCTTTTTTTAGTTGAGCTCAGAAATGAGTAAGCATAATGAGAAGGGAATGCAAGTGGAAGTGGGTTATAAAGGCAAGGGTAATGACTAATAATAACGCCAAGGACAATCTACTTGCAAAAGAAAACCGGAGAATATCACTGTTGAGTCTGTACGTGTCATGTTTCTAAGACCATGGTGGGGTTATGGGGAAGTCGGTATTTAATGTTTGGTGTGTAAAGTTGAGATATTTTGTTAATCTAATTATGTGGGAGGTCGGTAGGCATTACGTGGTGTGTCATAGTTGGTGCATATTTTTGCAGCATCATCCACGATGGCACTTGGTAAAAGCTATCTGCAAAATTATTAAATTTCTCCACCAGACAGTGAAATAGAGTATTTTTTGGGATGTCAAATTGATTACAAGTATTGGTGTCGATGGAGTATTTTCGAACTTGAAAAACTTAATAGTTTAAGGTTTAATATGTTGGGATTTGTCTTAAAGTGTATCTAGGATTAGGTTGTCCCATTTCGTTAGGATTTACCTTCACCTTGTATGCGTGCCTATTGTTTCGAAAACTTCTGGCAGGTTGTTGAGGTGATCCTTTGCTAATTTACTCTTTGTGAGCATGTCATCCATGTGTACTTCAAAAGTTTGGTCGATGCATTTTTTGAATGAACAACGCGGTCCCAAAAAACATGCATCCATGTCTAGCGGCAGGTATGACTTATATCTCCCTTTCTGTACAAACCAATCGAAAGACGATATATAAAGACCAGATGATAATCAATGGGCGGTATGCGTTGCTTTAAACCCTCTATCAGGATTGCCAAGGGATAATTTTGAGCATGTTTGGACTGCCGACAAAGGAAGGCTGTTTTTTTAGGCTTTCTGACGGGCTGAAATTGCCTTTACATGTAGGGTAATTTCTAAATGGCCCATGTGTTTTAACAAAATTGCATCAAAACGATCCAGTTTAGGGCTGCACAGGAACCGACTCGAAAACCCGCACCCGATAAAACTGCGGGTTTTTAAGCCGAACCCGTTCGCCACGGGTTGGTATACGATTTTACAAATTCAAAACCCGGTCATCATGGGTCGGTTTACGGGTTTTGTATAACACCCGCTCGAACCCACCCGTATAACCCGATTACTTTGAGCCGTTGATTTAGATTTATAGTTTTAATCCTAGCCATACATCTAACATAAAACTTACCTAAAGAAAACCTAGTTTTTTCAGACAGGCGATCAGATCTCATTGTCTTCTCCGCCTCCTTCACTCTTCAGACAGACAATCTCATTCTGTTCTCCGCTACTGTAGCCTGCTTGATTCACTTCGCTTGTTCAGTCTCTTAAGGTTAGTTGATTTAACAGTTTCTTTATTTCTCTTTCTCCTAACCTTTCTTCACGTTGAAGTGTCTTCTTCTTCTTCCCCCAAATCAAAATTTGTGCCCCACCTCCTTTCTTTTTTATCCTTGTTCCTGCTGATATCTGGATGGTAATAACAATAACCACCCCTTTACTTTTTCTTCTTTCTTTTACAAGTTCATTTTTTTTTGTTGATGAAATGTGTTTGTTATAACATTCTTAATCGCATGTTTGATTGGATCGCTTTCAATTGGATTAGTAAATTGGGGTTTCCTTTATTTTCTTTATTAGGGGTGTATTGATGTTTGTTAATTAGTGAATTACTCAATAGTTGACTGAACGAGTCAGACTATGTAAATCATCTGATTGACTGAACGCTGATTCATCAAGTAGCTAACTAGCCATGTTTTTCTTTACATACTGAATTCCATTTTTTTGTGTTGTAAGAATTGATGTTCTGAACTTTCAGTTAGAAACTTAGAAATGCTTTCTGAAGCACTTGGTTCCAAAGCAGACACCCTCTGGAACACCCAAAATCATAAAACCCATTCCAAGTGCACATTGTCTAGAACAGGGCATTGAGTTCGGTCTTTGTAAAGTTTATTTTTTGGAGGATTTCTTAGAGTGATAACATTTAGCTATTGGTTTAAGTATTGATTTTCGTTACTGATACATATTCTTTATATAATTGTTGTTTGTTTTGTTTTTTTTTTACTCTGTAAAGTCAGCTGGCTAGTGTATATCCCTTGTATTTGTTATTATATTTTAACGATGTTTGGTGTTTTTGTTGTTTCTTAGGGGGCTTAATAGGTGATTCATCAACTCAATTTTTATCGGTAACCAGCCAAATGTCAAGTACACAATCATACATATCCAGGAGTGCAGCTTTGAACTTTGAGATCTTTGATCCTTGAGCTATGATTGATAAAGGGAGGGGGCTTTAAGTGACTCAATCATACATATCCAGGAGTGCAGCTTTGAACTTTGATCCTGTCTTTTCTGAATTCCATTTTAAGTGACAAAGATCTTTGGTCCTGTCTGTTTGAACTTTGAACTTTGAAGGTTTTTTGTATGTGTTTTTTTCCTGTCAGTTTGAACTTCATTACTTGAGAATTACTCATGGTAATACTGTAATATTGTCTTTTTTTTTTGCTGTCTGAATTCCATGAATATTGTCTGTTTTTTCTGTTTTACTGTTTTTTTTCCTATTTTTTTTCCTGTTTTTATTGTCTGTTTTTGCGTTTTTTGTTGTCTGTTTTTTTTCTGTCTGCCTATGTGGGTTAACCCACAAAATAACCCGAACCCGCTCGACCTGCCTCGGGTTGGTCTCAACCCGACCCACATGTGGACGGGTTGGTATACGGTTTTGAATATCAAAACCCGCATCTGGAGGGTTGGTAGTTGGTTTTACCCCAAAACCGACCCGCCCGCCCGTTGTGCAGCCCTATTCCAGCTAATATCTTAGAGATAATCATAGAAATGCCCCAATTTGGGGGTCATAAACTAGAAATGCCGCGAGGCGACAGAATTAATAAAAATGCCCCATTCCGTTAATTTTTCCGTTAACTTTGAGCGCGCGAGTTCGCATTTACGAGTAACCAAAATACCCCTATATAATTAGTACTTATAATTTTTTTAGATTTTTTTTATACTTTTATAATATTTTTTTATACATTTATAATATTTTCTTTTTGTACATTTATAATATATTTACAAAAAAAAATATATTATAAATGTATAAAAAAATATTATAAAAGTATAAAAAAAAATTAAAAAAAATTATAAGTACTAATTATAGGGGGGTATTTCGGTCATTTTTCGTAAATGCGAACTCACACGTTTAAAGTTAACTGAAAAATTTAGCGGAATATAATATTTTTATTAATTTCGCAGTCTCGGAGCATTTTTAGTTTATGACCTCCAAATCGGGCATTTCTATGATTATCCAATATCTTATTGACAGGCGCCCATGTAACTCATTTCATGTTTTCCCGAGTTCATCTGCACGAGAAAAAATCTGTGTCAGTCGAAAGAAAAGATTGTTTTATCCACGTTATCTCACTAATTTCTCTTCGATTGTAGACGATCGAGACTTTTTCTTTGATACGTAGTTGAAGATTCATCGTTCAGATTGTGGTTTTCAGGTACACTAAGCTTCCTTGGTGCCCTAATCGTTCAAATTAGGGCATTCATTTCTCTTCCAATTCTTTAACTTAAGAAGCTCATGAATTCGGTTACCTATACATAACTATCTGCAAAAAAAAACTTTAGGTTTCAGAATTAGTACTAAGAAAATAGATGAAGAGTGTTATGATCGATGAAGAGCAGAAAAAAAGACGCATACAAAACCAAATAGATGTTTCTCCACCATATCTTCCCAAGGAATTAGTACTCGAGAATATTGTCACCAGATTATCATCTCGGGATATATCTGGATTGACTACCGTCAGTAAGTTGTGGTACAATGCAATTGAAAATCACAGAGGATTTGCTATGTCCCACTTTGCTCATCATCAGAATAAGAGAAATTTATCTTTTAATCTCCTTAATGTGACATACGAAAACGATCCTGCTTATGTGATAAGAAATTACTTTTTCAACTTAGTGATAGTAGTCAATTTTATGATTTTGAATTATTATCGAGATCAGATACAGTAGGCTCGATTGAACCAGTAGGTAATTGTAATGGTTTAGCTTGTGTTAAACGTCCGAGTTCTGATGGTTTTGTAGAAATTCTTATCATTAATCCGGTTAGGAATGAGACACTAATATTCACCTGTTTAACACCTGAAATTGGGGGAGTAGGGGGATCGTTAGAATATTTGTGTCATGGTTTTGGTTTTGATTCATCGTCACAAGAGTATAAGGTTGTGGTTATTTATACGACTTCAACAACAGACATTGATCAGGGGTTTATTTGCATGGTTGTCACGTTAGGAGCTACATCGTGGAGAAAAATAGTTATTAGTACCTCTGAAATCTCACCACCACCAGGTTGTTCTCCTTTTCCAAGTCAAATGGTGACAAGAATGTGGAAAACATTCATAGATCAGCCACTATTTGTGCAGGTGATCTTTTATGGAGGATAACCAATATTACTAATTATGATTATAAGACTGAAATGTTTCTCTCGTTCGACATTCATTACGAGAAAATTCAGTTCATTCAACTCCCAACTGAATGTACTTCTCTGGTCCCAACGATGAATGAGAATGATTGTTTAGAAATTGGTCATCATCTTCTGGAGTTTAAAGGATATCCTTGTATTGAGCGTTCTGAAAAGATAAGGATACCTGAGAGAGTAATTCCTGACTGTGACTACACTAGATTTTGTTGTTATAGTTTTAAGTTTCATTTGTATATACTGAAGGACAGGTTCAAGCAAATATGGGTAGAGGAGGAGATTTTCGATGTTAGAATGAACGAGGAATGCGAAAGTGAATTACGAGATCCCTTCTGTCGGTACTTTGACTGGATTTTTGGTACTAGTATTAGTATCCGTCCTACATGTATACTCAGTTTCTCTGATCAGGTGATATTGTATTGGTTTGACGGGGGATGTCTTATATTCTACATTTGCGAATCAAACATCATAACGTGGTAAAAGGAAACCGCTCCTGTGTTGAGCAAAATCGTGATATTTAGGCTAAGATGATAGGGATCACCCAGACACAGAGCTTGATATTGGTGGTAATGATGATTTTCCTGTTTTTGAAATTGATTATGATGATATTCATTGCCCTGCATTGATTATCAGCTGCACGGGCAAGTGGAAAACATCATTTCGTTGAAAACCTTCATTCCTGAAGGAGGAGAAGTTGGTGAATTTGATTGTTACGATGAATTTCTACAGTTTGTGGCAGACACAGGAAGGGAAAACAACAATATTGAATTTCTAGAGTTTGTAGCAGACACATGAAGAAAAATAGCAATATGGTACGCTTTTATGTAGGTTGTTTTCTCCTATTTAAGTTATCTCGCAGGTTATTTTTTATTTCATTAGGTTTTTTGCGTAAATTGGATAGACAATGATAGGTACTAGATGGTGTGCTCAAACTTGTTTTGAATCTACTCTCATTGATTAGTTATTTTGAAGAAAGTGTTCACAGTGTTCTGTTTTCTTGGACCCCAAATCATAGAGTTCCTGTCTTTCTAACTTGAAGGTTGAAGCATTATGTTTATTTACAAACTCAAGAGTAGTATTGGAAACTGAAAAATATGATATCTCTGTCACAATGTTTTAAAAGGAGGGATCATATTTAATTATTTCTCTTACATTTAAGATTTAGTTTGTCTAAATCAGGGCAAGCTGGTGTTCTCATGGTTGAGATGCATAACTTTAGGCTGCTAATTAAGTTACATTTTGCGTTTCTAAGTTATTCAGTGAAACCAATGATCTGTTATTGTAGCAGATAGCAGCAGCCATTTCACCGGACATGAGTCCTAAACTATGATTACATGACAATATATTCCGGTACATATTCTTAATGACTCAAGTAGCTTTGCTGCTAATATTTTTATTCTTATCACCTTAAGTTTTGATTGAAAACCTCACCCTAGAGCAGCAGAGAGAAGTCCTTTGATGTGGGCCGCCACAAAAACAAGAGCTTTCATTTTGTTTTGTGGGGTCCGAATCAAGGAATTCCGCAAGAAATGGCTGCCCGACCTTCCACTCAATAAGGTATAATCGATCAAATTTTCTTCCTTTATACTTGCTGTTTTAGATTTAAACTCGCTTCAAACGGATTTAACAGTCTCACCCACCCTTAGTTACCGGCTTCAATCAAAGAACAGTAAATATACCCTTAGTTACCTGCTTCAAACAAAAAAAAGTAAATATCTAATTTGCTAACCAAATATCACAAGTTATTGTTTCAAAGTTCAAACTTCAAACATTTGTGTATCTTTTTATCAGTTAGGTTTATGTTGAAAGCTGTGGACGAATAATTGTTATCAAGATCTATAATACAATCACTGTTTGGGTTGTTTTTTCAGATTAGTGCAGTTACTTATATCAGTGTTAAGTACATCTAAATTTTTTTCATTATTTTCATGACAATTTTATACGTCGAGGACTATTTTATATAGTAGACATTCTTTTTTAGTTTGAATGGGTTGTGTTACATTTTCTTAAGAATGAAGTTGGATTATGATAAGCTCAGGCAAAGGAACACGTTTTGGTGTTTTTGTGGTGGTAATACTCTTTGCCAACTCTAACTGGGAATCTCTCTTGTTATGCAAGTACTCAGCTCTGTAATTGTACATTGGTTGGTTTTGGAATTTTTGAAGTTACATCACATATGTTTTTATTATCGCATGTTATTCTATACTTCCATGTTAATTCAGATTTGTTCAGAAATAGTTGATTTTTTGCTAGCAATATTCAGAAGTAATTGCTACAGTAATAACATCAATAGTAATGTTTGTAGCCTTCCATATTGTGTACTAATTTGACGCATTTATTTGGCAAGAAGAATTCGAAGTTCAATATATTCCAATTTTAGAAAATGAGCGAATACCCTTCTGTCAAAGTGCAACATTATGGACCTGCAGCTGATAGCAATCAATCCTTTTTGAACTCTCTCCATCCAAAATTCACAGGCTTTCATAGACGCCTGTGGAGGCCGGGTATGCCTCATTGGTTTCCCGATAAGTAATTCTGCTTCTGGAACCTTCCAATAGAGGCTTACTAGATCAGCTGAGCTGGCAAACTTCACAATCCCAGTTCTCCCCAATCTTCACTCGAGTGAGTGCCACGTGTATTTTAAACCGACTAACTCACGAAATTTTTATTTTTACTTTCGTCTATAAATAGCAGTGAAGTAACACTTTCTCTCAGTATATCCCGCCATTACTCTACTCCTTCAGATTTTAAATTTCAAATTTCGTCAAACTTTTCCTCATTACGCAAAAATGGTGGAACCCTAGAAAGTTTTCTTCCGTGTTTTTTCTTCATTTTCGTTCAGTTCCTCTTCTTCTTCATCATCGTTCTGCTAATTCGATCTCTGATCTACTTATCGATGTAGGTTGTAGCACAGAAACTCAAGGAATCAGAAATTACTGAACAGGACTCTCTACTACTGGTAATTGTTTGCGATTTATCTTTGCAACTCTGAACTAATTTCTCAGAAATGAAGTTTTTCTAGCTGAAATTGTTGTGAAAACATGATTATATGTTCCGTTTTTGTTATTCTTAAGTATTATTTAGATCAAGCTTGAAGATCTAGAATCGGTGAAGTGATTCCAGTGTTTTCTCCTACGATGTTTAGGATATTATCATTGGAGTTTTAGTTCATCAGATCTAATTAGGTTTTTAGCTCTTTTTTTTTCGTTTCTGTGAATTCCAAATAGAAATCTCTGCAGAATTGCTTCATTGATTGTACGATTTACGATTTTTGATCGGTTTTCTGCTCAAATTCCTTGTTTATTAGATATTTTAGGTGATAAGATCTAATCCGTTTATTTTTTCTGTGTATAAATTTTGATTTGAATCGCCATAAACAGACGAGAAACCTGCTTCGTATTGCGATATTCAACATCAGCTACATCAGAGGCCTTTTCCCTGAGAATTATTTCAATGATAAATTGGTTCCTGCTTTAGGTAAACTAAAACTGCTTGTCAGATTCGCCTCAAACTCTCAATATTTCTTCGCGAATAATTGTTTATCATTTTATTTCTATTTTATTTAGTCTTTTACAACTATGTGATGATTTTAGTTACTGTAATTTGTACCAGAGATGAAGATCAAGAAACTCATGCCTATAGATGCTGAATCCAGAAGACTTATTGACTGGATGGAAAAAGGTGTAACAATCTCACTTAGAACACACACACACACACACACTGAGATTTATACAATTACCTTAATTGCAAGCAAATTACCTAATATTTGATTGTTATTTTGTGGTCTTTCAGGTGTGTATGATGCATTACAAAATAAATACCTCAAAACACTTTTGTTCTGTATATCTGAAGCTATTGACGGACCTATGATAGAAGAATATGCGTGTATGTTAAATCTCACTTCTTCTTGCATTTGATAAGCTAGATTTAGTTATTGATAAGTTGGAGTTGGATTGTATTTTGACTACTCTTGAAGTACTCTTGAAGTTCATACATGAATGGATTGTGTTGTGCAGTTTCATTCAGCTATTCGAATTCTGACAGTGAAGAGGTGATGATGAACATTAGTCGTAGTGGGAATAAGAAGCAAGGAGCAACATTCAAGTCTAACGGCAATACAGACATTACACCAAACCAAATGAGGTATACTAGTGAGCATTTGAGGTTGTTGGATTTTGGTTTTGTTATTTGCTCTTTATGGTTTCAAACCCAGTGGATTACTTTTCTGATTGTATTTAAACACTTTTTACTTGGTCTTGGCAGGAGTTCTGCTTGTAAAATGGTCCGAACTCTGGTTCAATTGATGCGAACTCTAGACCGTATGCCAGAAGAGGTAAATGAATTCATTAAGATCTTTGTATGGAAGTTTTATTAGGTGTTTGAGTAAGCTGCATGTCTATAATTTCATTTTGTTTTGTGTTTCAGCGTACAATTTTGATGAAGCTTCTTTATTATGAGGATGTCACTGTAAGTTTCTTTGGCTTTATTTACATTCGCTATTCATTTTGTTTTGTTTGTCTTTTACCGGGTTTTGTCTACATACTGCCTCTAGTATTGTAGAACCCTATTAGTGATCAGGTCAAATTGAAGTGAAATTACACAACTTATGGCCTGATATCTGCAAACAGTTGTGGTAGAGTAACGATGGGTTAGACTTTCTGTATTCTGCTGTCAACTAATATTTTACAGATGCCTTACTGAAACTAAATTCCCCTTGATTATCTTCCTCGACTCTTATATGTATTATCTTCTTATGTTAAGTATGTCCCCACTCCTAGGGCTCTTGGATGCATGGAACAAAAGTATTTGTACTGTTAATATACTCGTTTATGAGATTAATAGTTGATAAATGTTTTGAATCTTGGATGGAAATACAATACTGTTCTTTCATTCGAATTATATTTTGGAAAACCTGCAGCCTGTAGACTATGAGCCTCCATTCTTCAGAGGCTGCTCAGAACAAGAAGCCAACCATCCATGGTTGAAAAACCCTCTCAAATTGGAAATTGGAAATGTTAACAGCAAACATTTTGTACTAGCTCTCAAGGTAAATCGGTAACATCGAATTGTAAATGAGTGAAACCTTAGGTTTAGATTTTTTTGATCCATCAAGTTCAATTTGTGTAATCAAGATTGGAACTGTGCAGGTCAAAAGCATCCTGGATCCATGTCAAGATGAACCCAATGACATGGAAGATGATGAAGAGATCAGCTTGGGTGTTGATTCAACGCCAACTGATCCTTCAGATTCAGATAGCGAGGTGCACTTATAGCTTAACTTATTTGTCATGTTACAGCCTCTATTGTAATTCAAATAGTAGGGAAAACATGGGTGAAGCTCGCAAATAGAATTTGATGAACTCTGAAATGTTTTGTCAGATGAGCCATTCTACAAAAGATGACGACAGGTACATTGTAGCTCCTGTAGGTAATAATTTCCTATTTCAGCCTTTTCTCATCCCTGTCTTCTTCCATTTCATTTTCTCCACTTTAAAACCTAATACTTGTTATAACAGATAAAGCCTGGTCACGTGAAAACAATGGCATGGCGGATCATGAAGGTATGTTAGATGTTTTGAATGACTAACAACAAAGGCCTAATATAGTTACAGTAGCTTAACTTTAGTCAAAATTCACCTGGACTTAGTGGTTGGAGTCTATTACAGATGATACACAGGATGCAGAAGAGGACGAACATCAGTTAACATGTGTAAGAGATTGGATTGGCTCTTGCCACACTGACAATGTCGAACTGACTGATGTTCTTTCTAACTTCCCGGACATATCAGTGGTAAGTAGTACAATCAACTCATCTAAGTCAGATTTTGCAGTGAGCAAGCCAAAGTTGTGGTGGTTAGGAATCAAATCACCTTTAGCCACAACTTTGACAATTGTAGCAAATCGTAGTCATATTTAACAAATTTAATTTCTAGTATAATACCAGAGCTGTAACCGAGCACTGTATAAGGTGGGAATGTTCTAGTGATTACGCAATGTTAGTTCTCTGTCTGATTCTCCAGTGAAGACTTATTTAAGGGTTTCAATTTGTTCTCATTTTGTAGGCTCTGACTGAAGGTGAGAGAAGAACTTGAATCCATATGTACAGTTGAAGCATTGGCAGAAAGCAGACATCTTTCAATTTCAAAACATTAATTCTTGTTGTTTCCCCAGAAATCATGGATAAACTTGTAGACCAAAATATTCTGTCAAGAACGGGAAAGGATTCTTACTCCATCAGCAAGCTGAAGGTTAATTCTCTTTCAGTTCTTATTTGCCTCCAAATTCTAATTGTCATGGTCATCGTATTATCATTGTCTAAAGCTTATGTGATCACAAACCGAACTACCTCATAAACACAATCAGGCAATCGTCGTGAAGGAAGAGATGGATGTACCAGTAAGCCAAGTTGATGAGAAAGTTCAGCGAGGGAACGATGAAGATTACTTGTATCTGAAGGTAGTTAGGATTTCTATGTAAATCAAAGGTGTCTTATCATAGTAACTTAGTAGTTTATCTATCAAGTTAGGTAAGGCATAGTTAAAAACCCAAGACTTCCCCCTTAGTCCTTCTACTGTGATGTCTAATCTTATTTTATTTTAAATGCAGGCTCTGTATCATGTCCTTCCACTGGATTATGTTACAATATCTAAACTTCAAAGTAAGCTGGAAGGAGAGGCAAATCAGGCAACTGTGCATAAACTGCTTGATAAGATGGCTTGTGATGGATATGTGGAAGCCAAGAGTAAACCAAGATTAGGTAACATAGTCAACTTCTTGAACCAGGATTACTCATTTTTCTCAATTAAGCATGTAACTGTAAAATAAATTACTGAGAATGCAAGTTTCAGTACAATAATCATATGTATTTTTTCCCAGGTAAACGTGTCATTCGATCTGAATTGACTGACAAGAAGCTACATGAGGTCAAGAATGTTTTGGAGATCAAGTTATCGGTAATAATAAGTCATATTATGATTTTGCTTTGTTCTTGATACTGTGGTTGAATTAAACATTTCATAACGAGAGAGTATATTTTCTTGAATTAAACAGGCTATGGAGATAAGTGAGCCTCAAAACATATCAACGTGTGGTGGTCTCCACTCTGTTGGTTCTGATCTTACTCGAACTCGAGAAAGATCAGTTGATACTCATCGAATCCAGGAGCAACATGGAAACACCACACCCATCGGCAGAAATGAGGTTTGACTCCTGTTTTGATTGTATATTACCACTCTTCTAGTACAAACACCTTTGTAACATTATGTGTCCTTTATTTTGATATGCAGCCAGCAGCGTCGAGGGAAAGTGGTATACCAGGGATCCATAAGCGTAATGGTGTGGATGGGAGAGGATTCATTAACCGTGGTGATGGTGATTATACCCTCAGTAGTCGTCCGAGTCAGGAAAAGCGCTCCAGGAAAACTAGCACGGTATATGTTCTATCCTAATCTAATAATCTTCATTGTTTAGCTTATGTCTTTCCAATTTGAATTCCCTGGTTTTAACTTGTTAAGGTCTTAACTAAACAATTGTGTTAACTAATTAAAATCATATTAAGCCTGATTCCGTATCTGTTTCATTTCTACACTACTTATTCAGTTGCAATGGTGGTTACAGGTGGAAGAGCCCATCTTTCAAAACATGAAGCGTCAGAAATCTCAAGGTGGCATGTTGAAGTAACAAGTTATTGAAATCGAAAAGAGGAATAACATATTAAGTTCTGGTGAATTTAAGTGACCTGATAACTAAATTGTATATCTGCTGATAATTAAATTGTATATCTGCTTATTAGACAATTTATATAGAATTATTAAATCACGGGCACTTATTAGTACTTCTTACTACTTCAGAACATTTTGTTGTTAATGTAATAATGCATACATTACATATCTCTATAAAATTGCCTGTTTAAGTAAATGAATATTTGTCCGCTTTGTAAGTGAAGAGGTTGATCCCAGCTTACGAAATCTGCTAGAAGCGGTGGCGCCCATTTGTTGCTGAACTTGTAATTGCTGAGTTTTCTTTTTAAATGGCTGTCTCTAGGTAAGTAGCATTCAATATGTAGCTGAATGATCTAGATGATTGGCTGGAAGCCTCGTTATATCATGAGTTAGGAACTCTTAATTTACCTTGCAAATTTGAGGGCGATCAAAAATTAATTAGGGGTGATTTTTTTAACCCAATCCCATGAATGTGGCTAAGGGATGATCTGGTATGTAAAAATACAAAATACTCTTTTACTAATCAAATAATTACCATAAAACCTTTCACTAATAAAAACTAAACCTAAACTTATTTCACTCTACTTCCTCTCAAACTATCGATTTTGGAATTTTGTTTTCTCTTCTTCTTCCATTTTTTTCAAACTACCGATTGTGACACAATCGAATTCATCTTCAACCGATTAATCGTAAATCAATTAATCGTCGTTACTACAATCTAAAGATGGTTCGACAAAAGCAAACAAATCGTCAACCTCCTAATACAAAGTAGCCGGATTTTGCCACAAGAATAAGAGATCGAGAAATTGTTGAAGAACAATATGAAGAACGCGAAGAACGCGAAGAACGCGAAGAGGTTGAGCTAGAAACGGAGACCGATTCCGACAATCAGCCTCTCGAGCACTTGATGGCTCCAATAAGGTAAGGGGTTTGCCATATTTTGTGTTTATATTGATTGAATCACATGAATTAGTCACTAGAATATCAAGGGTTTTAGGTTAGATTGCACAATCGGTAGTTTCGTGGTTGTACTAAACTACTGATTGCGTTAGTGTTGTTCACTGCTCATGAAAATCATGCACAATCGGTAGTTATGTTTAAGTTATAAACTACCGATTGTATTACTGAATGCAAATGTAGTGATAATCGGTAGTTTTGAATAGCGTTAAACTACCGATTGTGCAAGTTAGTGATCCTCAAAAACATTCTTCACAATCGGTAGTTATATTTAGACATAAACTACCGATTGTATTACTGGATGCAAATGTAGTGATAATCGGTAGTTTCGTTTAGGGTTAAACTTCCGATTGTGCTAGTTAGTGATCCTCAAAAACATCGATCACAATCGGTAGTTAGATTTAGACATAAACTACCGAATTGTTTTACTGGATCCAATTTTAGTGATAATCGGTAGTTAATTTTTTTTATGTAACTACCGATTGTACGTTTGTCCATAGACTTTTGTGTTCCATTTTTTTTATTAACAATCGGTAGATAATATAGTGCCCGAGTACCGATTCTGCACAATCGGTAGTTAAGTAGTTTTTTTTGCTACCGATTGTACACAGTCGGTAGTTACGTTGATTTTTTGACTACCGATTGTTAACAATATGTTGAGTTCAATGTACTTTGTCTACCGATTATGTACTGAAATAATTGTTCTTTATCTTGTATCAAAGAAGGGAAAGGCATTCTAAGCAAGGCCACTATACAATTCTATCGGGGCCTCGTCGTGAAGGTGGTAAGAAGGTTACCGCTAGTACAAGACGACAAACGAGCACTAGGGGAATTGTTATAACCGAAGGAACTCAACCAAGCGTTCCAAGAAGTACAAACGAAGAAGAAGGAGGACCAAGTGCTTCACAAGATAGATACTTCGAAGAAAGTGGACCAAGTGGTACACAAGAAGAAGAAAATGCTACAAAGAAGCAAGCTAGGAAGAAAGGAGGACACAAGGTCCTCGACTCTTTGAAGATGAAGGGTCTACAACAAGGTCAAATCCCTGGCCTCCCAAGAGATGGAGGAGATCTATTGTTTGGGTACAATGATTCTTGGGCCAAAGAAATCTACTCTACTGAGATAATAATTATAAAACACCATTCTTAACATATTGTCTTCTTATTCTTTTTATTCGTAGAAGTGTTAACTTTTATTCTAATTGTTTTTTAATTCATCGTGTATATTAGGACCATTCTAATGCGGTCCGTCTACTCAAACCTACGGCCGCACCAACAAAGATGAACGATTGGCCGTTGGAAGGTGAGTTTCAACGGTTCAAGGAAATTATACTGTAATCGGAGCTATTTACTGCCGTCGAAAACTCCATGTTACCTCACGACCGGGTGTCGATATCGACATTCATGGAGAGGTATTATCCTGAGACCGATACTTTCCACATGCCGTGGGGAGAGATGGCCATCACACCCGATGATATGCTACAGATTCTAGCTCTCACCGACCATGCTACAGCGGTGAAGTTTGACTATGTGAAGTAGTTAAGCTGGGACCAGCTTTATGTTTACACTCAGAGGTGCTTTGGTTGGGACCGAGCGACCTCCGATGAAGAGTTTATCCGGTGCGCTAAATACAAAACCAGGCAATTCAGCATGGTGGCACTGATGAATATGTTCAGAGGCACCAAGGCTAAGGAAGCGCTGAACCCAGAGTTTAGCGAAGACGAGGTCAATGCTGCAGCCACAACATATCTGCTATGTGTTTTGGGATGTGTGATTTTCCCCAATGCTAGTGGCAACCGGGTGGACGCCAACCTTTTACAACTTTTGCATCCCCTACATAAAGTTCAAGACTATTCGTGGGGCACCACATGTCTTGCATTCTTGATGGAAAAGATGAGAAAGGCATCCCGGGAGCAGACTAGCCAAATAGCCGGGAACGTGAGCTTACTCAATGTATTTTGGTAACTCCATTGATGGTTTGATTGTTATTTATTTTTTCCTCTTTTAAGGATCAATTTTCTCATACTTGGTTTGATATGTACACTAGACATGGATCTATGATCACTTTCCGTCCCTCGAGTTGGCCAGAGAGAACCCGGTATAGGAGAAAGGCACAACCCGAGGCACAAAATACATCTTTTTGGGAAACCATTCAATGATCAAGGAGCAGGAGTTGATTACTTTGAGGAGGAAACTAGACTCCATGACATTCAAAGATGTATGTTTTGATCCTTACAGGGAAGACCTAGCTAATGGTCATATAGCGCGAAGGTCTGAGTTGGCGTTCTACTATGGACCCTTGTGGCATCCAACTGGATATGTAATGTACAATGCCACAAGGGTGATGCATCAACTAGGTTTTGCCCAAGAACAACCTTGGAGTCGTTTCAGGGGCAGGTTCGAGCTGGACGTGGAGAATTGTGTTTGTGGTAAGGATCGATCACAATTGTTTACTCTGGTAACCCATCGGTTGAACATTGGGACAACATGATACAATCTATGATCAACGAGGGGAGACCTGTCACCCGAGCTGATGAAGCAGATCCTGGCTATATGGTATGGTACCGGGAGCATTCTCATCTTCACGTGATCCGTGAAGATAAAGGAAAGAGCATCAGTGTGCCTGAATATAGGTGCATCATCAAAGACAAACCCTCAGGCTATGAAAGGTTGGTACGTAATGTTATTTCCTTTTGATTTTAGTATTACGGATCAATATTTTAGATAATAATCGTTTGATAGTTATTGCCTAAAATCAGAAAAAAAAAAGGTTGCATTTTTGTCAAACAAGATAGCTAGGTGCATCAATGCGGGAGTGCCTCCAACGAGTGCGCATAAAGACCTCATTGACAACATCGATAATGAAGACTATGCTATCAAGTTTGGAGAGAAATCTACAAATCGGTCGAAGAGGGTAACATCAAAGCACAGTAAAAGATCTCGCGGATCAACGAGTGCTGCTCCTGAAGCAAATGTCCCTGAAGCCAATGCCGCTGATGCTCGTGCTCGTGCTCCTCGTACCAAAACCAAAAGAGTTAGAAATTAGATTGTGGTTGTTAACTTGATGGATATTACTATAGTGTTTAACATTACTGGTTTTAATGTATAACATTTGAAAGGATTTTATATTCTTTTTTTGAGTTATCAATTGATTTGCAATCGATTTATTTTTAACAAGTTATTTTCTTCAAATTTTACATTATAATCGGTAGTTAACGGGTTTGAACAAACTACCGATTGTGTATATTCAGCAAAAATCGGTAGATAACAAACCACCGATTGTGTAAGCGTAATACAATCGGTAGTTAAATATCTACTGGTTGCATTTACCCCAGGATTTGTCTGTTCCTGGCAACTTTTTGTATGATAATCGGTAGTTTAAGAATTTCTTAAACTACCGATTGTGGTTGTAGAAAATGTTCAAATTTTTTAAAAAAATTCGAATTCCAATTTGGGGCTACTTATTATAATCGGTAGTTTAAGAATTTCTTAAACTACCAATAATGCTTGTAGAAAATGTTGAAATTTTTTTTAAAAATCGAATTCCAATTTGGGGCTACTTATTATAATCGGTAGTTTAAGAAATTCTTAAACTACTGATTGTGGTTGTAAAAAATGCTCAATTTTTTAAAAAAATTTCGAATTCCATTTTTATTACCGTTTTGTTACCGTTCTGATTTGTTACCGTTGATCAACGTCTATAATTTGTATTCTGATACACCTATAAATAAATGAATATATATCTCTTATTCCCATTTCAAATCCACAGCTTTTACATTTCATAGAAAATTTATAATCTCTCGTTTTCATAATTATGGCTTACGAAAATTTTAGGCTTAATGGAGAGAATTTTACCGTAGAGGAAGATTTATCCATATTTCGAAACATAGTATTACATTATCGAGCAAGGGGTCATGAATGTCGGATGAATGGTTCAATGAGCATGGAATGGTTAGAACATATTCATGCTAACTTTTGTAATGAAACCGGTAACCCCAATAACCGGAACAGAGCAGGCCTTTTTTGTCGATATATGGAAATAACAAGGGCAGTACTAGAATTTTCTACTTTAACCGCTAAGGTGAATGAAAGAAGAATTAGGAATGAAACCGATGATGAAGTTGTTGCCAGATCTCTGGAGGAATGGAGAAGATGGAAAGGTTTAGATTTCAGGTACCAACCTCATTTCGAGATCCTAAGGGTGATGGAAGAATACAACCCTTTTGTGTTGATTATTCTCCGAAGATGTGAAGAACGTCGTCCCGGGGGTCATACGACCCGTTGAAGGTTTGATAATAGGTTTGCTTAAGGGTTTAAGTGTAATCTAATGATTTATTATATTTCATTTCCTTTAATGTTAAAGGATGTATGCTTTTTCGATTCAATGAAATGATTTATTATCTTTTAAAAAAAAAAATCGAATTCCAATTTGGGACTACTTATTATAATTAGTAGTTTAAGAATTTCTTAAACTACCGATTAACATAATCGGTAGATAATAATGTACCCAAAACTTCCGATTGTTAATATTAGTTTGAACTAGTGTACATATTTTCTGTACACTCTTGTTACACCAGGCCTCAATGGATTTTTTTTTTGAAAAGAAGAGTCGTTAAGACTCTAATCTATATAAGGAGGGTGACATCTTCTCATTTATGCACCTCCAATACATTTTAACTCTCCAACTTCGAAGAAATAACCGTATAGATTAATGGCTCAACCTATTCTCAACTAAAACAACCACATTTTCCATCTCTTTTCCTCTACCGAATCTTCTACTCCTTTTACCCTCATTCTCCATTGAAAATGTCTCCAAAATCTTTACCTAAACAATCAAAGAAGGGAAAGGAAAAGATGGTGATAGAGGAGTTCAAAACCATTGAAATCAATTCGGCAACCGATTCCGAGGCAGATATCTATGTTTTGGATCCTCGACTCTTTTTAAGAGAGAAAGACTTGTCAGGGATAAACCCATACTACAATGAAGCTGGAGAGTACATAGGTCCACTTCAGGATGATCCTAAGGGGAACGAGAAGAAGAAGAAGAAGCGGGTTAAAACTAGGACCAAGTCGAGAGTATCAAGGAGTGGAAGAATTTCATGAGATCAATGAGATTGATCACTTTCAATTTCTATAATGTGTTTTGTTTCGTTTTTTTCGGATGTTTTTAGTTTTTTTGAACAAGTTTAATTAACAATATGTAGTAAGTTTATTTGAACAAGTTTTTCTCCGGATGTTGAAATAGTATTACGAAGTTAGATGTTAAGTAAAATCGGCATAATCGGTAGATAATAATGTTTCTAAACTACCGATTACATACAATCGGTAGTTATTAAATTCACGTGCTACCGATTATCCATAATCGGTAGTTATTTATGTTCACTAACTACCGATTGTGGCAAGAAAACTTCTGGACAACAAAACCATTTTAATCGGTAGATAAAATTGATCTTTAAACTACCGATTACAAAGTTTAAAATTTTAAAGTTTAATTCATTATATATTTACAATTGGCAGATATAAATTTTCAATTACTACCGATTGTGAAAGATGAAGAGTTAGAAAAATTTGGAAGGTTTTGAGAAATTCAATTTGGGGCGACACCTATAATCGGTAGTTTAAGTACTCCATTAAACTACCGATTGTACAATCGGTAGGAATAAAAATCACGAGCCTACCGATTGTACAAAACTATAACTCTAAAAATCAATCTAAAACACTCTTGATTTCTATTCCAAAACTAACTCAAATAATTTTCTAACAATAACTACAACCAAATTAATTAACTAATTAATCAAAATTAACACTAATTAAGTAAGGATAGATTAGCCATTATAGAAATTATATGGGTAAGGGATGTATTGAGATTACTTCAAAATGATCTTATTTTGTTTTATTAGTCGCCCCTAATTAGTTTTAGGTCGCCCTCAAATTCACAAGATTAATTTAATATCATTTTTAGTTTCAGGTATCTCCAATTCTCTGTGCTCTTCAGTAGTTGCTGTTGTTTGTCACGTGTCTTCCCAGAAAAGTCCGTTGTTTGTAAAACTGCCTGTATAAATTGCTTGGTTGTTGTATCTATCGGCTTTCAGGGGTCTTCTTATGGGCTCCCAACTGCCTGATCGGTATATAATTCTCTTTTATCAACTAGGAAAATCTTCAAAATTTGTAAATGACCTTGATAAAAAATATTGCCACTGATATTACTTCTTATATTTGAGTTTTTTTTGTTTGCAACTTGATCCATGAGGAGACCATGACAGTTAAACAGGTTCTTGTATGGATGTTGCAAAATAAACCTGTAATATACACATACTAAGACCTCAAAGTCCGATATCCAAACAAGCCATACCCATACGTTGCTTTTGGGTTTCCATAAATAAGCCTGCTCATATCTTTCTTTCAGGCGCCCATATATAAACTCTCTTCGAAAACTTCATTTCTTGTTTCTAGATTTTAAACCGTAAGCATTCTTGACGTCCTATTTCTTGATTTCCTAATGTCAAATTAGGGCATTCATATCTCTTCAATTTCATAAGCTCTTATTTACTACATCTCGCTGATATTTCCGGTAGATTAAGCTTCTTAGTTCAGATACATGTCAAATTGCAGAGAATTTGATACAGTGATGGCGAATAAGAGGAAAAGTGTGATGATCGAAGAGTACAAAACGGATGATGTTTCTCCTCCATATCTTCCTCGGGATTTAGTACTTGAAAATATTGTCACCAGATTATCAGCTAAGGATCTGGCTCTATTCGCTTATATCAGTAAGTTCTGGTACAATTCTATTGTTAATGACACAGGGTTTGCTATCTCTCACTTTGCTCATCATCAGAATAGGAGAAATTTATCTTTTAATTTTCTTAATGTGCCATACGGAGATGTTAACGGAATTGCAAGAAATTACTTCTTCAATTTATAAAAGGATAGCCGTATCAACATGATAGTGTTTTTTATAATTTTGAATTACTATCGGTTCTAGGTTTAGCAGGTTCGATTGAACCAATAGGCAATTGTAATGGTTTATCCTGTGTTAAACGTCCGAGTTTAGCTGGTTTCGAAGAAATAATTGGCATTAATCCGCTAAAGAGAGAATTACTTACCCTCATCACTTTAACCCCTGAGATCGGGAGAGGAGGGGGATCTTTAGAGTATATGTGTCATGGTTTTGGTTTTGATTCATCGTCGCAAGAATATAAGATTGTAGTTATTTATAACTTCAACAACAGATGATGATCGGGGGTTTATTTGCATGGTTGCCACATTGGGAGATACAGAATGGAGAAAGATAGTTATTAGTACCTCTGAAATATCGCTATCACTTGGATGTTCTCCTTTTCCAAGTCGAATGGTGACAAAAATGTGAGAAGATGATGATAGATCAGCCACCATTTGTGGAGTTGATCTTTTATGGAGGATAACTAATTATAATGCTAGTGATGATGGTCATCAGATTGAAATGTTGCTCTCATTTGACATTCATAACAAGAAAATTCAGTTCTTTCAGCTACCAACTGAATGTAACTCTCTGATCCATAACTTGGTTACGGACCATGAGGATAATTGGAATGAAATTGGTCATCATCTTCTGGAGTTTAAAGGATATCCTTGTCTTGCACGCTTTGGAAAGATATGGATAGGAGCAAACAATTACGGAAAAAGATTCTGCTATTATCATTTTAAGGTTCGTTTGTATATATTGAAAGACAAGGTCAAGCAAATATGGATAGAGGAGGAGACTTTCGATGTTAGATTGAAGGAGGAGAGTGTTAAGCTTGACAGTTTATTACGAAATCTCTTCGATCGGTACTTTTACAAAACTAAATATTATAATAACTATCGGTCTCATACTATACGAATATTCAGTTTCTCTGATCAAGTGATGTTGTACTGGTTTGATGGGAGGTATCTTATATTATACAACTTGCGAATGAAACATCATAATATGGTAAAAGGAAACCAGTCCTACAATAAGCGAAATCATGATATTTTTGAGGCTAAGTTGACAGGGATGGCCACAAACCCTGGTTCTGATGGTTATGATGTTCCTCATTGCCCCTGCGTTGATTATCAGATGCACGCGCAAGTGGAAAACATTATTTCATTGAAAACCTTCATTCCTAAAGGAGGAGAAGTTGTTGAATTCGATTGTTACGAGGAATTTCAACAGTTTCTAACATACAAACAGCCAGTAGGATGGGTGGATACGGGTAGAAAATCACCAAAATGGTATGTTTTTTTAAGGTAGTCTTCTCCTATATGAGTTTGAATCGCAGAGATTTTTTATTTCATTAAATTTTTTTGCTTACGTTAAATAGACAATGCAAGTTAATAGATGGTGTGCTCAAACCTTTTTGAATCTACGTACGTTGATTAGATATTTTGATGAAAGTGTTCACAGTGTTCTGTTTTCTGAGAGCTCAAATTATAGAATTTATGTCTTTCCAACTTGAAGGTCAAAACAGTATAACATATTGAATGTGTTTATTCACAAACTTAAAGAGTGTTTGTAGAAACTGAAAAGGATGATATCTCAGTTGTAACATTTTAAATGGAGGAATCACATTTCACTTAGGTTACTTACATTTCTTACTTTTAAGATCTCTTATGTTTAAATCTGCGCAACCTGGTGTTGTCATGGTTGAGATGCATAACTTTAGGCTGATAACTTACATTTTTCATATCTGTCTTATTCAGTATAACTAAGGTCTGTTGTCGTAGTGGATAGCACCACCCGTTTCATAAGACACGAGTCCTAAATTATGATTATATGACAATAAATTCCGCTTAAGCATATTTTTAACGACTCGAATGGTTTTGCCGCTATATATTTTTATGTTTCAGTTGTTATTAAAAGTAACAAACACAAAAGATAAATCAGTCTTGGTTTATTACCTTAAGCTTCGATTGAGAACCTCACCTTAGAGCAGCAATTCCCATTCGTGGTTGTTCTCAAGAATAGAGCAAAAAGAGGCTTCTAATCAACTTCAGAGCACATTAGAGAGACAGACAAAATTAAGTTACATTCTCAATGATTTCAACAAGTACAAAGAAACGTGGAAACAACACAACACCTCCCTATTCTTACATATCTTTATCTTGTACATCACTGAGTAAATTTCAAAACGAAAAAAAAAAACTCTTAAGACAAAGGGTTCTTAGCAATCCCTTCATGTCCACCACTACAAAAACAAGGGCTTTCATCTTTTGACTCATCAGACTCTATATGATGAACTCACTCCCCTAATGTGCAAACCCTACAGTAATAGTAGCTTCATGGCTCTCGTCCTTGGTTTCTTCAGTACTACCTTCTGAACCTATCTGCTCATCAGTTGTAGTGCCCTCAGAAACTTTCTGTTTATCAGCTGAGGCATATTACCTAATCTTTTTATTCTAATGCTATATTTGACCACTTAGCTAGAATGGATGGAAAGTTGGACGCCTGGGGGCGTATTACAATATCCATGAGAAATGGGCAATATCCCTGAGAACTTTTCCCCACATATTCCCAATTTTCCCTACGTTCTGCATTCTTTATTTTCTACCAAAAAAATTAGCATTCTTAATTGGAGAATACCTCCATAAATTAAGGGATACTTACGGTTATATGAATCTTAATTATTACTAAGGGGGTATTTCTCCTAATGATAAATTGTCCATACTGCTCTTATCCTAATAAAAATAAAAACAAAGTATCCCCTTCATTATGTTCTTATTTTTCACACTTGGGGTGTCGACTCCTTCTCCTTTTCTTCTTCTCTTTTTCCATAAGTTCTTCGTTTCATCGTGATTTCATCGTCGATCCTAAAAATTTCTTCGGCGATTAATTCCTTCTACAAAAATGCCTAGAATGAAATTATGTAGTAGGTCATGCCCTGATCCTGGAGCTGGAATTGCTTCTCAAAGTAAAGCAAAACAAGTTTTGAAATAAAAATTGCATGCAATTGCAAATCAAGAAGAGGAAGAGAACTCCGACGATCAACCAATCAAGGAAATGGCTCCGGTTAGAAGGTGAGTGATTCTCATCAATTTAGTTTTAGTTTTGTAGTTTTATGATTAATTTTCTTAGGTTTTAAATTGGAAATTAAGTCAAAATTGGGGGGTTTTAGTGAAAATCGGCATTGCTTATATGTTGAATGCAATAGCGACTGTTAGAATCGGTATTAGTTAGATTTGGAAGGTAATATCGATTCTAGGATATATTCTTATTATGATTTGGGTAATCCACAGCCGGTATTGCTTGTAGTGGAATCGCAATACCGGCAGTTGACAAAAAATCTCTGTCAAGAGTTGAGCGACAGCCGACCGGCATTGCTTGGTAGTGAAGGTGCAATGCCGGCTGTGGCTCAAAATCTCTGCCAAGAGTTGAGCCACAACCGACATTGCGGCTTCAATGTCAAGCAATGCTGGTTGTGGCTCAATTCTTGCCAGAGATATTGAGCCACATCCGGCATTGGGGCTTCACCGCCAAGTAATGTCAGTTGTGGCTCAATTCATGACAGAGAATTTGATCCACAACCGGCATAGCTTGGCAGTGGAGTCGCAATGCTGGTTGTGTTTTGACTAGTGGTTATCTTCTCATTTTGACTAATGCAGGAAGTTAGTCTGTTATGATTTTTGAGTTTTGACAAAAAAAAAAACATTAGGATGGGCTTTGATGTTTATGTTTATTTAGGACGAAGAATAAAGCCAATAGAGGGTCAAAAGAACTTGCATCTCTGAAAGGAAAGGCTGTTGACGCCACTCCACCGTCCCTTCCAACCCGTCATGGTGGTACTAAACGATTAGGGGCAAACAACCGTGGTGCTGTTAACCCCCAAGAAATCGTAGCATTCTATCTATCCGTGAACCTAATGAAGAGTTGATGTTAAAAAGATCTCAACCCGAAGAAGAAGAAATTCATAAAGAACGAGAAATTCCCGAAGAAGAGCAAGTTCAACGAAAGAGAAAAGGCAAAACAACACCGAAAGTAAAAGGGGGCCATATATCCACTGAAAACCTAATACTACGTGACCGCGAGGATGGTCATATTTGGGGTGAACCGGAGGACCATGAACTCTTATTCGGCTACAAAGATTCGTGGGCTCATATCGTCTACAAAACATATGTAAGATTATCTGTCTTTTTTCATGTATTATTTTTGATTTTGTTATCGTTCATTAATGTTTTTATACTTTTTTGTTTTGTAAAATCATGAGAATGCAGTATATATCTTTAGACACCAATCGATGGCTAGCTGGGATTTGGAAAATGAATGTCAAGGTGTTAAAGACCTAGTTGGAGCATCCGGTTTATTACATGCGGTCCTCAATTACGTAAATTATATTGTTGTTACGGTGAATTGCTTCGCTGAAAGACTTTATGGTGAAACTGATACCATGTATTTCCCGTTTGGTGAGATGTCCTTCATCCCCGATGATGTTGTACAAATTCTTGACCTTGATGTTCAAGGTAAAGCTATTTTGGAAGGGAATTACACCAATGATCGAGATTGGGGAAAGTTGCACGGTCTTACTAAAAAGTTGTTTGGTTGGGATAAAACAACTTCAAAAGAAAATTTGTATGTTAGTGGTCAGTATACACTCAAGAATTTAAAGCTAGTAATGTTAAAGGAAACCTTTGGAGGGACAAAGGACAAACAAAACTTGACCAACGAAGAGATTCGTCATACAGCCGCTACATATTTGTTATATGTGTTGGGCACTAGGATTTTTCAGAGCACAAGTTGAAACCGGGTTAATGCAAACTTCTTGCAGTTGTTGGATCGTTTGGAGGATGTTGTAAAATACTCGTGGAGCACTGTAGTTATTGCACACTTGATGGGAGAGATGCGGAAGGCTAGCAAGCCAGAAACTAACCAATTTTTTGGGAATTTCACTCTCCTTCAAGTAATAATTCATTTGGAATTGTTATTGTTTTTCTTATTTTGTTGATCTATCAATTATATTGTTTGATTTTGATTTTTACATAGCTAAAATATATTGTTTTTTTATTTTTTTATTTTAACATAGGTTTGGGCGTACGAACACTTCCCAACATTGTTCGCTAAAAACAAATTGTTGACGAAAAATGCAATTTGGCAGCCGCATCAGCCTAGAGCCCTCAAAAATACTCGTTCAACACTTCCCAAAAAAAGACTCCGGATCCGGATGGTTGTGGCGACTGTTCCATACTTTCATTTTCCATATATTTACCTTCAAATTGAACACAAGCTTGAAGGGGCATCCATCCTTCCTCAAAATAGTCTTGTATACCATATTAGTCTTCTTTCATATACATAATCCTTTCGCTTGTGGTTGTTCCTAGCGCACGGTCCAGCTCTCTCGCAAGTCATTTCAAATCGACTATCTTTGCCTTGATGGTTTCTCACTAACACACACTTATTCTTGAGAGCCGTTTCTTTATCCCAATTAATCGCCTCATCTTTACTTGCGAATTCCAAATCAGTCGCATACTTATCCGAAGTATCTGGATCCAACTGTCCCACAGACCAAGGGTGAAGAACAATCTAACAAAAAAAAGAAAAATAATTAGTTTAATACAGCATATACAGCCGACATAGTTTTTATTTTCCGTCAATGCCGGCCGTACAGTCGGCATTGTTTTTATTTTCAAGGCAAGAGACAACCGACATTGCTTTAAATTTTCGACAATGCCGACTTTGTGTCGGTATTGTCTTCATCATAATGCAATGCCGACTTTTAATTGTTTTACAAAAATAAAAATATCACATAAAACCCATAAATCACATCTAACAAACCAATACCTGATTATTTGGAGCACTTGTATCATTAGTTTCCTTCATTTGAAGCTTGACTTAGGGTTTCATTAGGGGTTTGATTTAGGGTTTGATTTGGGGATTTTCATGGATGGAAGTTTGATTCTCTACAAAAGATTGCAATTGGGATTCATTGAAATCAATGTAAGCACCTTCTATTTGGTGAAATGAGAATTCACCAATATCAAATTCCTCACTTGAATCTCTCATATCATTCAAATCCCCTAAAATCTATCTTCTTCTTCTAAAACTAACACACATAAAAAAGATAAAATAAAAATATAAGTTTAATCAAGACTTGGGGGATACTCAAAACTAACACTTGGGGGATACTCAAGGCTAATATAGTCATTACCAAAATTATTTGGATAAGGGGTTCTTCAAACTACTTTATAATGTTTTTTTTAAGTATCCTCGATTTGTGGTGGCATTCCCCGATTAAGAGTTCAAAAATTATTGATAACAAAAAATTTACACTATAACTTCCCATCAACTAGATGACTATGTCTATAAATGATTTTCAAAGTTGGAAAATTTCTAGCATAAGGTTTAACTTGTTGGGCAGAGTCCCAAAGTGTTTCTAGGATTGGGCGCCTATCACCAAACCTTTTTTTTGTTGAACCTGGTTAATTTGACAATTGCCAATTCGATTACATTTGTATTTGGCAGTGTTGTTTGAGACTGAGTGCCAATTTGCCATAAATTGACTATTTCGGTGCGGAGCCAAAATAATTTAGAGAAGCAATTGAAGATAACGAATTTGAGGGAGACCAAAAACTAATTAGGGACGACTAATAAAACAAAATAAGGTCATTTTGAAGTAATCTCAATACATCCCTTATCCATATATTTTCTATAATGGCTAATCTACCCTTGCTTAATTAGTGTTAATTTTGATTAATTAGTTAATTAATTTGGTTATAGTTAATGTTAGAAAATTATTTGACTTAGTTTTTTGAAGAGAATTCGAGAGTGTTTTAGATTGATTTTTCGAGTTATAGTTTTGTACAATCGGTAGGCTCGTGATTTTTGTTCCTACCGATTGTACAATCGGTAGTCTAATGGAGTACTTAAACTACCGATTATAGGTGTCGCCCCAAATTGAATTTCTCAAAACCTTCCAAAATTTCTAACTCTTCATCTTTCACAATCGGGAGTAATTGAAAATTTATATCTACCGATTGTAGCCAGAATTGAACTATCTTTAAAATTTTAAACTTTGTAATCGGTAGTTTAATGATCAACTTAACCTACCGATTATACTTGTTTTTTTTGTCTAGGACTTTTCTTGCCATAATCGGTAGTTAGTGAACATAAATAACTACCGATTGTGGATAATCGGTAGCACGGGAATTTAATAACTACCGATTGTATGTAATTGGTAGTTTAGAAACATAGTTATCTACCGAATATGCCGATTTTACTTGACATCTAACTTCGTAATACTATTTCAACATCCGAAGAAAAACTTGTTCAAATAAACTTACTACATATTGTTCATTAAACTTGTTCAAAAAAGCTAAAAACATCCGAACAAAACGAAACAAAACACATCATAGAAATTCTAATGAAATTCTTCCTTTCCTTATTACTCTCGACTTGGTCCTAGTTTCAACCTGATTCTTCTTCTTCTTCTCGTTCCCCTTAGGATCAGCCTGAAGTGGACCTATGTACTCTCCAGCTTCATTGTAGTATGGGTTTATACCTGAGAAGCCTTTCTCCCTGATAAAGAGTCAAGGATCAAAAATATAGATATTTGCCTCGGAATCGGTTGACAAATTGATTTCAATGGTTTTGAATCATCTATCACCATCTTTTCCTTTCCCTTCTTTGATTGTTTAGATAAAGATTTTGGAGACATTTTCAATGGAGAGTGAGAGTAAAGAGAGTAGAAGAATCGGTAGAGGAAAAGAAATGGAAAAGGAGGTTGTTTTAGTTGAGAATAGGTTGAGCCATTAATCTATAAGGTTATTTCTTCGAAGTTGGATAGTTAAAATGTATTGGAGGTGCATAAATGAGAAGAGGTCACCCTCCTTATATAGATTAGAGTCTTAACGGGTTTTTTTTTCAAAAAAAAAAGCCGTTGAGGCTTGGTGTAACAAGAGTGTACTGAAAATATGTACACTAAGTTCGAACTAATATTAACAATCGGTAGTTAATGAACATAAGAAACTACCGATTGTGGATAATCGTTAGCACGAGAATTTAATAATTACCGATTGTACGTAATCGGTAGTTTAGGAACATTATTGTCTACCGATTATGCCGATTTTACTTAACATCTAACTTCGTAATACTATTTCAACATCCGAAGAAAAACTTGCTCAAATAAACTTACTACATATTGTTCATTAAACCTGCCGTTTTACACTATTATTATATTAATTTTTATTTTACACTGTCTTGGAAAATTCCTTTCTGCTTTAACGGCGTGGACGAACCTTAAACGGGTTGAATCTGTCCATCACCTTAATGATATTGAAATGAGCTTCGTAACGGTAATTTGATCGTTTCCGTCGTCGCCATTCCTCGAGAGATCTCGCTATAACTTCATCATTATTTTCACCCCTCAAACGATATCGATTGACAAGATAAGTTAAATTCACAAATCGGTCAACTTCTCTGCCACTAGAATGAAATCGACAAAAAAGATCAGCTTTATTACGGTTATTGGGGTTCCCGGTGTCAACACCAAAATGTTCGATTACACTATCCAAATAACTCATATTCATTACACCATTTTGCATACGTTCTTTTCCTCGCTTCGGATAGAATTGCACATAGCACCTACATAATGATAAATCTTCCTCTACCGTGAACGGTTGAGCCATTAATCTATACGGTTATTTCTTCGATGTTGGCGAGTTAAAATGTATTGGAGGTTTATAAATGAGAATAGGTCACCCTCCTTATATATATTAGAGTTTTAACGGCTATTTTTTTCAAAAAAAAAGAGCTGTTGAGGGCTGGTGTAACAAGAGTGTACAGAAAATATGTACACTAAGTTCGAACTAATATTAATAATCGGAGGTTTTGGGATCACCATTACCTACCGATTCTAATAAGTATCCCCAAATTGGAAATCAAAATTTTTTAAAAAATTTCAACATTCTGTACAAGCACAATCGGTAGTTTAAGAAATTCTCAAACTACCGATTATCATAAGTATCCCCAAATTGGAATTTGATTTTTTTTTTTAAATTTCAACATTATGTACAAGCATAATCGGTAGTTTAAGAAATTCTTAAACTACCGATTGTAATAAGTAGCCCCAAATTGGAATTCGAATTTTTTTAAAAATTTCAACATTTTGTACAAGCATAATCGGTAATTTAAGAAATTCTTAAACTACCAATTATTATAAGTAGCCCAAAATTGAAAATCGAATTTTTTTAAAAAATTTCAACATTTTGTACAAGAATAATCGGTAGTTTAAGAAATTCTTAAACTACCGATTATCATAAGTAGCCCCAAATTGGAAATCGTATTTTTTTAAAAAAATTCAACATTCTGTACAAGCATAATCGGTAGTTTAAGAAATTTTTAAACTATCGATTATAATAAGTAGCCCCAAATTGGAATTCGATTTTTTTAAAAAAAATTCAACATTTTGCACATGCATAATCGGTAGTTTAAGAAATTCTTAAACTACCGATTATCATAAGTAGCCCCAAATTGGAAATCGATTTTTTTAAAAAAAATTCCACATTTTGTACAAGCATAATCGGTAGTTTAAGAAATTCTTAAACTACCGATTATCATAAGTAGCCCCAAATTGGAATTCGATTTTTTTTTTAAAATTTCAACATTTTGTAAAAGCACAATCGGTAGTTTAAGAAATTCTTAAACTACCGATTATCATAAGTAGCCCCAAATTGGAAATCAAATTTTTTTAAAAAATTTCAACATTTTGTACAAGCATAATTGGTAGTTAAGAAATTCTTAAACTACCGATTATCATAAAAAAAGTGGCCAGAAACAGGCAGTTCCTGGGGTAAATACAATCAGTAGTTTGTTATCTACTGATTGTTGATGAATATACGCAATCGATAGTTATTTCAAACCACTTAACTACCGATTATAATGTAAAATTTGAAAAAAATAATTTGTTAAAAATAATCGATTGCAATTCATTTGATGACTCACAATAAGAAAATTAAATCCTTTCAAATGTTAGACATTAAAACCAGTAATGCTAAACACTATAGTAATATCCATCAAGTTAACAACCACAATCTAATTTCTAACTCTTTTGGTTTTGGTACGAGGAGCACGAGCACCAGGGGCAAACATTCTTTCAGAATCAGCGGCATTGGCTTCACCCTTAGGAACATTTGCTTCAGAAGCAGCACTCGTTGAACCGCGAAATCTTTTATTGTGCTTTGATGTTACCCTCTTCGGCTTATTTGCAGATTTCTCTCCAAACTTAATAGCATAGTCTTTATTATCGATGTTGTCAATGAGGTCTTTATGCTCACTCGTTGGAGGCACTCCCGCATTGATGCACCCAACTATCTTCTTCGATAAAAATGCAAGCCTTTTTTTTTCTGTTTTTAGGCAATAACAATCAAACGATTATTATCTAAAATATTACCTATAATACTAAAATCAAAAGGAAATAACATTACGTACCAGCCTTTCATAGCCCGAGGGTTTGTCTTTGATGATGCACCTATATTTGGGTACCCTGGTGCTCTTTCCTTTATCTTCAGGGATCACGTGAAGATGAGAATGCTCTCGGTACCATACCATATAGCCAGGATCTGCTTCATCAGCTCGGGTGACAGGTCTCCCCTTGTTGATCATAGATTGCATCCTGTTGTCCCAATGTTCAACCGATGGGTTACCAGAGTAAACAATTGTGATCGAGTCCTTACCACACAATTCTCCACGTCCAGCTCGAACCTGCCTTTGAAACGACTCCAAGGTTCTTCTTGGACAAAACCTAGTTGACGCATCACCCTTGTGGCATTGTACATTACATATCCAGTTGGATGCCACAAGGGTCCATAGTAGAACCCCAACTCAGACCTTCGCGCTATATGCCCATTAGCTCGGTATTCCCCGTAAGGATCAAAGCATACATCTTTGGACGTCATGGAGTCTAATTTCCTGCTCAAAGAAATCAACTCATGCTCCTTGATCCTTGAATAGTTGCCCTCAAAGATTTATTTTGTGCCTCGGGGTGTGCCATTCTCCCATGCCAGGTTCTCTCTGGACAACTCGAGGGACGGGAAGTGGTCATAGATCCATGTCTAGTGTACATATCAAACCAAGTATGAGAAAATTGATTCTTAAAATAGGAAAAAATAAATAACAATCAAACCATCAATGGAGTTACTAAAATACCTGTAGTAAGCTCACGTTCCCGGCTATTTGGTTAATCTGTTCCCTGGATGCTTTTCTCATCTCTTCCATCAAGAACGCAAGACATGCGGTGCCCCACGAATAGTCTTGAACTTTGTGGAGGGGATGCAAAAGTTGTAAGAGGTTGGCGTCGACCCGGTTTCCACTAGCATTGGGGAAAATTACACATCCCAAAACACAAAGAACATATGCAGTGGCTACAACATTGACCTGGTCATCGCTAAACTATGGGTTCAACTCTTCCTTAGCCTTGGTGCCTTTGAACATTTTCATCAGTTGCACCATGCTGAATTGCATGGTTTTGTAAGAAGCGCACCGGTTGAACTCTACATCGGAAGTCGCTCGGTCCCAACCAAAGCACCTCTCAGTGTAAACATAAAGCTGGTCCCAGCTTAACTGCTTCACATAATCAAACTTCACCGTCGTACCATGGTCAGTGAGAGCTAGAATCTGCACCACATCATCGGGGGTGATGGTCATCTCTCCCCACGGCATGTGGAAGGTATCGGTCTCAGGATACAGCCTCTCCATGAAGGCCGATATCGACACCCGGTCGTGAGGTAACATGGAATTCTGGTAGCCGTAGATAGCCCCGATTGCAGTATAATTTACTAGAACCGTTGACACTCACCTTCCAACGGCCAATCGTTCATCTTTGTTGGTGCAACCGTAGGTTTGAGTAGAGGGACCGCATTAGAATGGTCCAAATATACACGACGGATAAAAAAACAATTAGAATAAAAGTTAACACTTCTACGAATAAAAAGATAATATGTTAAGAATGGTGTTCTATAATTATTACCTCAGTAGATTAGATTTCTTTGGCCCAAGAATCCTTGTACCCAACTAATAGATATCCTTCATCTCTTGGGAGGCCAGGGATTTGACCTTTTTGAAGACCCTTCATCTTCAAAGATTCGGGGACCTTGTGTCCTCCTTTCTTCCTAGCTTGCTTCTTTGTACCACTTTCTTCTTCTTGTCTACCACTTGGTCCTCCTTCTTCAAGTATCTATCTTGTGGAGCACTTGGTCCTCCTTCTTCTTCGTTTTTACTTCTTGGAACACTTAGTAGAGTTCCTTCGGTTATAAAAATTCCGCTAGCGCTCTTTTATCTTATTGCACTAGCGGTAACCTTCTTCCACCCTTCACGACGAGGCCCCGATAGAATAATATCATGGCCTTGCTTAGATCGGCTTCCCCTTCTTTGATACAAGATAAAGAATAATTATTTCAGTACATAATCGGTAGATAAAGTACATTGAAGTCAATATATTGTTAACAATCGGTGGTCAAAAAAATAACGTAACTACCGATGGTGTACAATCGGTAGTCTAAAAAATAACTTAACTACCGATTATGCACAATCGGTAGCTCGGGCTCTAAATTATCTATCAATTGTGCATAAAAAATGGAACACAAAAGTCTGTAGACACACGTCTAATCGGTAGTTACATAAAAAATTTAACTACCGATTATGTGTAAATTTGGGTCCAGTAATACAATCGGTAGTTTATGTCTAAATCTAACTACCGATTGTGATCGATGTTTTTGAGGATCACTAACTTGCACAATCGGAGGATAACGCGGCACTATACATGTTGTTCCGAGCGGTTGACGAGTCAGGCTTTGAGAAGATTGCTAGTGCAACTACTTCAAAAGAAGCGTGGGACATTTTAGAAAAAGTGTTCAAAGGAGCCGACCGAGTTAAGCAAGTGCGTCTCCAAACTCTTCGTGGAGAGTTTGAGAGCATGAAGATGAAGGATTCAGAAGTTTTAAACCAACTTAATCGTAATGGTGAAGCAGTAACCGATGCACGAGTTATGGAGAAGATTTTGAGATCTTTAACCGACAATTTTGAGAATATTGTGTGCGCGATAGAAGAGTCAAAGGACCTTGCGACGCTTACAGTCGACGAGCTTTCCGGTTTTCTCGAGGCACACGAACAACGTAAGAAGAAAAAGAAGGAGGAGACACTAGAGAAAGCACTTCAAAACAAGGCGACAATTAAAGACGAAAAGGTACTATATTCTCAAAATTTCTGAGGTAGAGGGCGTGGCCGTGAAATCCTTGGAAATGGTCGCAGCAGTCGTGAAGGGTACTATAAGGAGAAAGAACAGTCGAGTCAACCAAACTGGCGTGGAAATGAACGCGGTCGAGGAAGAGGCGGCCGATCGAACTATTCAAACATCGAGTGCTACAAGTGTCACAATTATGGTCACTACGCGAAGGATTGCAACTCCAACAAATGTTACAATTGTGGTAAAGTGGGGCATTTCGCAAAAGATTGTTGAGCCGATAAAAAGGTGGAAGAAACGACTAACCTGGTCTAGGAAGATGAAGAGAATGAAGGTTTTCTCTTGATGGCTCAAAATGAAGACAACATCAACAATGACACTCTGTGGTATCTCGACTCAGGGGAAAGCAACCATATGTGCGGTCACGAGTACTTATTCAACAAGATGCAAAAGATTAAAGATGGTCATGTGTCATTTGGAGATGCATCAAAGGTGGAGATCAAAGGCCAAGGTACAGTTTGTTACTTACAAAAGGATGACCTGATATGGGCGATCCAAGATGTTTATTACGTACCAGATCTCAAGACCAACATTTTGAGTTTGGGGCAACTCACGGAGAAAGGTTACTCGATACTCTTAGAAGACCGGGTATTACACTTGAAGGATAAGCAAGAGCGTCTGGTTGCTCGAGTCGAGATGGGAAGAAATCGGATGTACAAACTGAATTTGAGAAGCGTGCAAGAAAAATGTTTGCGAGTCAACGTAGAAGACAAGATGTCGCTGTGGCATCTCCGTTTTGGTCACCTACATCATGGGGGTCTAAAAAGGTTAGCAAAGAAGAACATGGTGCACGGACTGCCGGACATGGACTATGATGGCAAATTTTGTGAAGAATGTGTGCTTGGAAAGCAAGCGAGAACCTCGTTTCAAAAGAAGGAAGATTATCGAACTAAACATATTCTCGAATTGATTCATATCGACATATGTGGACCAATCACCCCAGAATCTTTCAGCGGTAAAAGGTACTTCATTTCCTTTATCGATGATTTCTCACGGAAATTTATTTTTTGAAAGAAAAATCTGAGGCATTCGAGATGTTCAAAAAGTTCAAAGTGATGGTGGAGAAGGCAACTAGTAAACATATCAAATCCATACGATCTGATAGATGTGGCGAATATACTTCGACGGCTTTCATGGAGTATTACGAGGACCAAGGCATAAGGAGATTTCTAACCGCACCATACTCTCCTCAACAAAAAGATGTGTCCGAGAGGAAGAATCGGACTATTCTCGACATGGTTTGATCAATGCTCAAAAGCAAGAAGATGCCAAAGGAATTCTAGGAAGAAGCTGTGCAGTGTGCTGTCTATATACAGAATCGATGTCCACATGTGAAGCTAGATGATCAAACACCACAAGAGGCATGGAGCGGACAAAAGCCAACAGTTTCTCATATCAAAGTGTTCAGTAGTATGGCTTATGCACACGTACCGGATCAACGAAGAATGAAGCTTGAAGACAAAAGCAAAAGGTACATTTTTATTGGGTATGATGAGAAGACAAAAGGGTACAAGCTACTCGACCCGATAAGAAAGAAGGTGATGGTAAGTCGTGATGTGCGAGTAAAAGAAGCAAGTGAATGGGACTAGAACAATTCGACAGAAGTTAACATCAAAGTTGGAGAATCACCCGTCGTTGCATCAACAAGCAAACAACAAGACTCTGAAACTACCGATGATCAAGATGAACCTCGACAACCCAAAACGCGAAGTTTACAAGATTTGTATGATTCAACAAACGAGGTACACCTTGTATGTCTTTTGGCAGATGCTGAAAATATCAGTTTTGAAGAGGCGATGGGAGACAAGAAGTGGCAAACTGCTATGAACGAAGAAATTAAGGCGATTGACCGCAATAACACATGGGAGCTAGCAGAATTGCCGAAAGGAATCAGCCTATTGGTGTGAAGTGGGTGTTCAATAAAAAGATGAATGCTCAAGGTGAGATAGAACGGTACAAGGCGCGACTTGTTGCGAAAGGATACAGGCAAAAGTCAGGAATTGATTATGACGAGGTATTTGCTCCTGTTGTAAGAATGGAGACAATCCGATTACTCATTTCACAAGCTGCTCAATTCAAATGTCCGATATTTCAAATGGATGTCAAATCGACATTCTTGAATGGTGTACAAGAAGAAGATGTCTACATCGAACAACCACCCGGGTACATAAAAGTCGGAGAAGAGAAGAAGGTGCTAAAATTAAAGAAGGCGCTTTACGGGTTGAAACAAGCACCGCGGGCATGGAATACACATATCGAAGAAGAATAGAGGTAACGTGTTATTTGTTGCTCTTTATGTTGATGATATTATTTTTATGGGCAACAATGATGAGATGATAGAAGAGTTTAAAGGCACAAAGACACGGGAATTTGAAATGACATATTTGGGCTATATGAAGTTTTTTCTTGGTTTGGAGGTTAGACAAGTAGAGACAGGTATTTTTGTATCACAAGAGTCTTATGCAAAAGAGATTTTGAAGAAGTACAAGATGGCAAATTGTAATCCTGTTTCAACACCAATGGAACCAGGTGCAAAACTTTCGAAGTTCTATGGAGGAGAACGTGTCGATGCTAGTAAATATCGGAGTTTGATAGGAAGTCTTCGCTATCTCACATGCACAAGACCAGATCTTTCATTAAGTGTCGGCATTGTAAGTCGGTTCATGGAGGAGTCGGTTTATTCAAATTTGAAGGCGTTGAAGCGAATCCTACGGTACATCCAAGGAACGGTGTCACTCGGGATGTTCTACTCAAAAGTAGAAGATTACAAGTTGGTTGGTTACTCCGACAACGATTGGTGCGGAGATATAGACGATCGAAAAAGTACCTCGGGATATGTGTTCTTTATGGGAGATACTGCATTTACTTGGCTTTCAAAGAAGCAACCGATCGTGACACTCTCGACTTGTGAAGCTGAATATGTTGCAGCATCTTGGTCTGTATGTCATGCTACATGGATTAGAAAATTGTTGAGCAAGATGGATCTAAAGCAACAAGGTGCAACCGTGATTCAAGTTGACAATAAATCAGTAATTGAGTCAGCAAAGAATCCAGTGAACCATGAAAGAAGCAAACACATCGATGTTCGTTTTCACTTTATCCGAGATCATGTTAAGGAAGGAATGGAATTGGTGCATGTGACAAGTCAGGATCAAGTTGCGGATATCTTCACAAAATCACTACAAAAAGTATTATTCGACAGATTCAAGAAGATGATCGGCATGATGGATGGTAGAAGCATTTAAGTTTACAGGGGAGTTTTGTTGAATAAACTTAAAAACTATTCTTAATGGGTCTTAAACTTATAAGTTAATGGAGAAAATAAAATGTCAAGAGCTTGCATGTGTAACTGAAGGACAAACGGTGATACTTCTTTTTTTATTAAAATTTATTGGGCTTAAGTTTTTTTTTCTGATTAGTGCCTATATAAAGGCATGTTGATCCTGTTTGATATATAATTCAGAAAGAGTAATATAAAAGAGTTAAATACTCTTGAAAATTCCATTTGAGTTATCAGTAATATCCGGATGAAGCAGTTCCAAATCGATCATTAGGTACATAAGGATCCACCTCGGCGTGGAAGTATCCAAACTAGTCTTAGGAGCTTCACTCAACATTCCCAATTTGGTCCCAGTCTGTTGTGTATTCTCCTTTTCGCCAAAATGCAGCCTGGTAGGGAAAGAAGTTGCCTTTTCACTGGATTCCATCCACTTCGATCTGGGGACTCCTATTTCCTCGCATTCCTGAGTTGGCCCTGGACCTCCATGTTCGATTTTTGATGCCGTTGTTTCTGAATTAAGATATTTGCTCCCAGTCTTAACTTCATCTGATTGGTGCACTGCAATTACAGTTCCATAACAGGTATTAACTTATCAAAAACAATTACAGTTCCCGTAACAGGTATTTTTACTCAGATTAAAGTGACATAAGATAAATTATTCAGAGACAATACTACAGCCTTCCTCGGTATTTCATCACCAAAAGCAGACCGTTTGAAAGTAAGATGACCTTTTTTTTTTGTAAATGAAGGAACAGCATAAAGTAAATGACAGTATTAACAATAAAACTTCCTCGGTATTTCTAGATTATAGGAAGTGGATATATTTGGTGAATCTATTGTAAAAGATTATCGGTGAAATATATTGTGTTTTAGAGAAGTATTCTCTTTGGGGTTTGTTTTCCTATAAACAGGGGTTGTTTTCCTCGTAAACAATATCCTTAAGTTATGATTCTTGCTAAGAACATAACAATTTCTTATCAGGAAGTTCATCTTGATGATGTGGTTCTTCCTCAGAACTGTGAGTATTCATGTTTCAATTACAAGACTTAACAATGTGAAAAAAGAGTGAGAAAATATCAGTGGAGTTAATGATTAAGCAAGCATGAGACTGGAATACAAGGCCCGGGTAATATAGGCAAAGAATGAAGCACAAAGTAGTGGCAAGTGTCAGACCTTATGAACTCATCTTATTAACAACGCCGTTTGCACATGGCGTGCAACGTCTGATAGGATTCTCTTTGTTGTTATCCTAATTTAATAGTAAATTTTGTCGCACACTAAAAGAAAGTTTAGGGTCGGCATGCAAAGGTAATTTGCAAATTTGATAGATTTCTTTTCTTTTTCTGATTTTAAACTATTTTTTTTTGTTTTAGTTTTGCGAGGAAGATATGCACAAGACAAGATGTTGGTAGTTCCGTACAAGGTTTCAGTCTTGTTTCAGTCTTTTTATAACATCTCGATCTATTCATTCAGTTGGTGTAAGTGGAGTTTAAATGAACTTGGGAATAAACAAGGTTCAAAAAGAGGGAGTTTCAAGTTCAAGACGGCTCGGGTTTTAAACTCTGCTCGATATAAGGTTTAATCATGTGCAACAGAGTTGCAAAGCACGCCAGAGTTGAGTGCCTCCAGCAGGTACGGTTCTGTACTTTAACATGGTGAAACAGGATATATGACAAATATGTTGGCACTGCTGCGGAATTTACAAATTCCAATGCTGAGCCAAATTAGCTACATTTTGACAAAGCTACTCGAGCATGAATATCTGCAAAGAACACTTGATCGGTAAACTATGGCATAGATGGGTTTCGTCCTTAGACGAGCGCAACCGCACGACAAATTTATTAATCGAATGCATGTAAATAACACCAGAACTGTACGAAATGTTGTTGGGTTTGCAATTGAAAATGATACTGCACTCACGTTTTCGAACCCAACAATCAAGAAGGTAGCAACTTGACGGTGGAATTTCAAATAGTTTTAACAATGATTTAATAATTCGAAGATGAGGTACCCAAAATTTTAGAGATTGGTTTCTTGATTTAACCTAGAACTTTGAATCTTCTCAAAATAATGCGTGTGGAACATAAGACCACCGGCCAAAACCTAGATTTTTGAACTAAGTTCGACCGCCCAAAACGTTGATCTCCGTTGAGTTCGATTCCCATTTCTATGTCGGTAGTCATAATTTGTATCGCAAGTACAGTAAAGATACCCTCGATTATGTGTATAGGTGGTGTGACGAGTTAGTACTGATATTCTTTTTGTTTCTTCTTTTTCATTTGTTACGGACAGGTTGTTTATTTTTTCTGACTGAACTGACCGAATGATACAATACATCCGACTTAAAACCAATGAAAAAAGTAAGATTATGGAATAAAAAAAATTACATACACATTGAATCAGGTATTAAATGATATCTGAATCAAATAAATCTCAGGAAAAAAAAACACAAACGATTTACCATCTGACTCAGATGCCGAGTCAGAGTTAGATCCAACGAGAATTATAGATTATACAGTAAGTTTGGAGGGCATAATTCAAAGCTGAACAAGAGCCCAACGATGAGGCATTTTTGGAGGAACAGATTCAGGGTCTTCAATAGTCTAGATTGAACCCCAGGAGGCAGCCGGAAAATCACGTGGGATCTCAATCTCCAGCTGCATCATAATTGAATTTGTCAATAATTAATATGGCAAAAATGACTACGACTTCTTGCCATACGCAACATCGATATCTTAAAGGAACCTTGATTGATTGTGGAAACAGAAATACATTCACATAGATCTCAACACGTACAAACGAAACAAACAACAAACATAAACATCATTCGTAACACAGCTTGCATTTTTCATTTTAATTTTATTTCTTTCTTACAAGATTACAAAGTAGTCTTTCAAAGGAAAAAGAAAACTCAAAACTATCCTATTTTGTCTTGCTTGATATCACCACACTAAGGACTGAGGTTTCTGGTTCGGCTCATCTTAATGCACAATCTCTGTACCACTACCATTTCCATGACTTTCATCCTTCCTTTCTCCCATACCACCCCCAGATGATCTCTGTTCATCAGCTGCAAAAGCAAAATTAACAAAAAATAAGATTAGTATTTCGTACATGATACACGGTAATATGCTATGCTTTTAAAAAGGAGGTCATAAGAACATACCATAGATTTGATCACTAGTACCCTTTCCAAACCAAGAACTAACCACTCCTTTAACCCTCTCCACCATTCCCTTCCCATTAGGACTCCCAATTCCCCCACCACTGGCAACACTACTTCCATCATTTCCATAACCCTGATCACCTTCCTTTTGATACTCGTGCTCACCAGTTCCCAAACTTCTAGCTACTTCTGGTGAGTCAGTTACTTTATCCATATTCTTGGCAACTGTCTCCGGAAATTCATCTTTTTTCTTGTGCATAACTCCTGATATCACTTCAGATAATGCTTTATCTTCTTCCCCTGGACTCAACTTCTGTACTAAATAATCCTTCATTGATACCCCTTTGTCTTGTTCTGTCACAAAGCCTACTCCCCCAGTACCAGTTCCAGTACCAGAATCCGTTCTGGCACCAGTTCTGGTGCTTGTATTAGATCCAGTGCCTTGGATCTTTGATGCAACTGCACTTCCAGCTCCGGCTACTTTTTCATAAACAGGTGTTACAACGGCACTTCCAACTTCAGCAACTGTACCATAAACAGGAGCCAACTTTTCGGACACCGCTGAAGCGACCTTCCGTCCATAATCACCCACCACTGCAGTCGTGGACTTAGATTGATCACCTGTGTATGTGCCTTCATTGTGAATCGAATGTGTGCCCTGTGTGGCAATGTTGCTATTGTCATTTCCACCGTACCCAAGTTTTGAAGCAACAGCATTTTTAGCGGTAGCTGCGGTGTCCGTAATAGTTGATGTTGCAGAACCAACAACATTTTTAGCAGAAGCTGCTGTACCCCCAAGAGCTGAAGCTGCAGAACCAGCAATAGCTGATGTCGCAGCAGTGATTTTTTCAGTGTAACTAGGATTTCTGTTTGATTCTTTATCCACACTCATGCCATCTACTTCAGTCTCAGTTGAATCAGGAGAGAATTGGTCATGACTTCCTGTTCCAGTGAATGCAGGTTTTTGTCCTGGTTCATTAGTAAACTCCATTTTCCCAAATGACCTTATCATGGGTTCCATATCTGCTTCCTTTGCACCTATTAAATCATTGACAACTATCAATACATTATTCTTCACAAAAACAAAATGAGCTAAACGGAAATGTTATATACTGCAATTCCGTACCTCCGCCGGTAGGATCAGTAACCTTAGACTGGTAATTTCCGGATGAATCCGAACCGAATGGTGCACTTGGATCCGTCTCCAATGGTGTGTGCATACCCAAACCAGTCTTGGATTCTCCTGTCTTCGAGATTCCCAAATTGTTTCTACTTTGGCCTGTATACGCCTTATCATGAAGGTCTACCTTGGTCTGTCCAGTATTTGACTTCATGCCGAAATCTGTTCGCTTTGGTCCAGGAACTCCCTGTTCACCAAAATTGATCCCAGCTGGTCCTGTATTACCCTTATCTACTACATTTAGATGAGTTGGTCCAGAATCTAGATTTTCGTTTCCCATCATAACAGCAGATGATTCATACACTGCAATACCATTGTCACGAAAGACATAATTAATGAAACAAGATGTGAAATTTCGAGACGGTAAATGAAGGTGTCTAATCCGTCACCGTCTTTGGCCACGTTAATAAACCGTCACACACTTTGCAACACTGTCGCTAAAACACTAATTTCCTAATGGTTTGTAAATGCAGACAAAGGAGATAACAAATGAGAGTGTAAAACTTACTAGGTGCTCCATGAACTTCTGGGTCTTGTTCAAGTTCATCGTCGAAGTCATCTTCTTCATCGAGATCTTGATCATCATGCTCAAGGCCGTACTCGTGCTCGTGCTCGTGCTCGTGCTCATGACCACCATGTATCCTAGAACCAATAGTATCTTTGATCTTTTTGGCTTTAGCTTTAACTTTCTTAATAACTGATTTCTTCTCATGATGTTCATCTTGTTCATGATGACCACCTTGATTATCAACAACAATAAAACAAAAATAAAAAACCCAAAATGAATGAAGAGATTGCATTGCAAGCGTTGATAACTACGTACCTGCAGAATGTAGTCCTCCTATTCCTTGGTCTTGTTCATAAGTACTATGGCTGTGTGGATTGACCATTTGAGTATTCATACTGTTCAAAATCAGAAAAGTAACTTAACAAACTATTATATCACAGAATGTAACAACACAAACTTCAAATTATAGTGGCAGAATTTTCTTGAAAAAGTTTTAATTCAAAGATGAAGATAGATAGCTATAGATGTATGAGAATGGAATGTAAGGGGTGGTTATAAAGGTGGAGAATGATGGTAATGGGGGTTTATTGATGAGGTTAAGAGGTTTGATTAACTACAAAAACAAAAAAAAATCTGAATATTATCCAACACGTATACAAAGTGGTACTATACGTGTCAGTTGATTAACACTGTGTGCTACACATGGCATGCAACGTGTAGCAGAGTTGGGTTTTCTTAGTTTAACAATTTCTGAGTTAAGATATTTGTTGCAGTTTTAAAAATGTTGGCAGCTTGAAAGACAAACATGGGGGAAAGGATTTGTATGTAAACGTGGTGTGATGTAGTTGGGATAAGCTTTTTTTGGTTTATCTACGAGTCATCTTTGTCTTTTATCACTTGGTAATAACATTTGGAGTTAGGTTTTTTAACCATTATATTGTAAAAAGTTCAAATTAATAAAGGTGCAATAAATTTGACTATCATCGCGTAATAATGGGGAAATATATAGTACACACGGAAGATATCTAAAAGAAGAGCAGTGATCTAAAATAAATATAAAGAAGCATGGGATCATAACATCCCCGTGCTTGTTGGACTCGAGGAAATTGATATAAGAAATAAAAAAATCGGGACACGTATAAAAGAGAACAACAGAGATTAGAAGGAGTTTGAAGAGCATTAAATGCGAATATGGACTAGTCAATTAGGAAAAGACCAAATAGATAGATATCATATCAAAAAAGAATATGTTGGATCGGGTTGGTTGAACGAGATGTTCGTGCTCGAATCCAAGATCGAAGATAAAATGTTATTCGATCTGAGTTGTTCGAGGTTAGACATGGGTTATAAAAGGAAGTCATTTGTTTATTATCAAGGCAGATAAAAAATAAAAAGAGAAAGAAATACCAGTTAGAATTAAAAGATAAACCAAGTGAGATATGAAAGATAAGAACCATATTTACAAGATCATAAAAGAAAGAGATCAAATCACATTTGTAACCAAATCAAATACTATCTTATATTATTTATAACCAATATTACAATCCCGTGAATGTAGGTTTTATTAACAACCGAACCAGTAAAAACCTTGTGTGTCATTTATATTATATGTTTTATTTACATGATTTATCCTATTAATCTTTATATTATATCTGCGTCTTTATGGTTAGATTCATTCATATCAAATAGTAGGAATTTGTGCTACTACAGTTTGGCGCTAGAAACAGTGACTGATTAAAGAGATTCATCTCACATTCGGTCAAGGTTTTCAGTCACTTATTCTAAAAAAATTCGTTATTTATCTTAAGGTTTTCAGTTATTCATCTTAAGATTTTAGTTGTTTATACTAAGAATTTTTTACTTTGTATAACTGGATTTTAGTCTTAAAAAAATTCTAGATCGAAAAATTCAATTAGAAATTTTAAAAGATTTTAACTTTTACATTAAAAACTATTAAAAATTATTTTTGGATCAAGAAGATTATAATTATATTTAGGGAGTTACTATAATATGTATGTTGGGAAATAAAAATGTTTTGTTACTAAAATTAATAGTTTATTACTTAAATTAATTTTGTTATTATAATTAGCTTGATGGGTGCTAGGATCACTAGTCCAAACTTGGATGGAATTATAGCCATCCATTTTCACTTCTTAGTGAATGAGAAACCTTTGGTTATCCCACATTGGGCAAACCAAGGAGGAAGTTCATGCATATTACCACATATGTTCTATATAAGGAAAAGAACTAGTGGATTGGATATGGACTTGGAAAATGGACTAGTGGGCAAATGCATACATGTACGGTGTTTCGGACCGAAGCACCGCAGGCCGCGGGCTTGCGGGCTTGCGGAGCTTGCGGTGCTTGCGTGTGCTTTTGCGTGTGTTTTTAGCGTGAGCCTTGGCGCGATCCTTGGTGCGAGCATTGAGCATTGGCGTGAGCCTTGGTGTGAGCCTTGGTATTTAATATTTGAAATTAAATTTTCACCGTTTTAAAACTCAAAGGTTTACTTCTCCTATAAAAGAACAACATTGCTAAGGTTTTCGTTTACCCCAGTCGCAGCCACTGTCCTGACGACTTTTCCCCTCTTCTTGCAGTTTAATTCTAACCCTCCCTTAATCATCTTCAAGTTCTCTGTGTTTGTTTTTCTCTGTTACAGGAAGTATATTATCCAACAATCTTAACTCAATAGCTGTGCATTCAAAAATCTTCTGTAACAATGGCAAAGACTGATGTTGAGAGACCTCAGAAGTTTTCTGGTAAGGATTTTAAGAGGTGGCAGTCGAAGATGCTCTTTTTCCTGAGTTTCCACATGCTTGATGAAATAGTGTTGAAACCATATAACAAAGCTCTGGATGCTCCTGAATCATCCAAGGAAAAAGAGACCTGGACGAGAAATAATTATTTAGCAAAAAATCACATTTTAAATTGCCTTGAAGACTCTCTGTATGATTTTTACAATGCTAAAGATGATTTTTCTGCTCACAATTTATGGTCTGCACTGCAAGAAAAATATGAAGCAGAAACTGCAGGAAGTAAAAAGTTTCTGGTTGCACGTTTTTTACAATACAAGATGCTGAATGAAAAATCTGTGGTTGACCAGTTTCTGGAGTTGCAGAAAATTATTAATGAAATCATTGCTGAAGGTATGACTATCTCTGAAAACTTTCAAGTATCTGCTGTGATTGATACCAAGTTCATGGGCCGAATACAAGAGAAGACTAAGGCATGAAACTGGTGAGATTACTATGATAGAACTGGGCAAGAAAATACAAGTTGAAGAGTTGTTGTGCTCAAAGGACAAGAATGTCTCCTCTGCAAGAGACATGTCAAACAAAGCACATGTGATCGAACACAGGTTTGCTTCACTCAGTCTGGACCACAACAAGCGCAAGCCTGGCCCTCAAGAAAAAGGTAAATTTCAAAAACCAAAGTCTTCTATTGGTAAGATTAAGGGAGCTTGTTATGTCTGTGGTGTGTCTGGCCATATGGCAATGCATTGTAGAAAACGCAAAGATGTGAATTTTAAGAAACAAAATGTAAACTTGGCTGAAAGTAGTAAAAATGAATTTTCTGGCACGGTGTCTGAGGTTAACTTAGTTACCAATGTGAGAGACTGGTGGGTAGACTCTGGAGCTACCAAACATGTCTGCGGAAGCAAGGATATGTTCACCTCCTACCAGACAGTAGGAGAAGGAGAAAAAATCTATATGGGTAATTCTTCTGCAGCACAAGTTGCAGGAAAAGGAAAGGTTTCGCTGAAGCTTTCTTCTGGGAAAATCCTCACATTGAATGAAGTGTTACATGTACCAGACATCTGCAAGAATCTCGTTTCAAGTGGTGTGCTAGATGACAAGGGTTTTAAAATTGTTTTTGAGTCCGGAAAAGTGATTATCACTAAGGGTAGGGACTTTGTGGGAAAGGGCTATAAGGCTGAGGGCCTTTACAAATTATCTGTAATCTCTACTGAAATTAATAAAGTTGATTCTTCTTATGTTGTTGTCTCATTGAATATCTGGCATGGTAGACTTGGTCATGTAAATTATAATTCAATGAACAAATTGGCAAAATCTGGCTGCATTCCAAAATTAAATTTGGAATATGAACATAAATGTGAAGTCTGTGTAGAATCAAAATATGCGAAGAAGCCTTTTCAGAAAAATGTCCACAGAGTTTCTAATCCCTTAGAGTTAATTCACTCTGACTTAGTTGATATGAAATCAATCCAAACCAGAGGTGGAAAAAAATGGTTTGTTACCTTCATAGATGACTGTACTAGATACTGTCATATCTACTTGCTTAAAGGAAAAGATGATGCTCTTGAGGCATTTAAATTATATAAATTAGAAGTAGAAAACCAGATGAGTACCACCATTAAAACTGTTAGGTCTGATCGTGGGGGTGAATACGTAACTCCAATAGGAGAATTTTGTGCGCAACATGGCATTATTCATGAGGTAACTCCTCCTTATTCACCACAATCTAATGGTGTGGCTGAACGGAAAAACCGAACCCTTAAGGAGATGTTGAATGCCATGTTAATCAGTTCAGGACTACCAGCGAACTTGTGGGGGGAGGCCGTCCTCTCAGCTTGCTATATCCTGAACAGAGTGCCCCTTAAAGGAACAGAAAAATCATCGTATGAATTATGGAAAGGCAAACAACCCTCTTATGGATACCTCAAAGTGTGGGGGTGTTTAGCCAAGGTCTCTATTGCTCCACCTAAGAGGACTAAAATAGGACCTAAAACCGTTGATTGTGTCTTTCTAGGATATCCCGACCACACCACTGCCTATAGATTTATGGTCGTGAGTTCCGATAACTCGGAAATTGGTGTGAACACCATTTTGGAATCTAGAGATGCTTCGTTTTTTGAAAATATTTTTCCAATGAAAACTGAATCTCGCGTGATACGTGTAGATCCTCTAGATGTCCCTTCTTCTAGCCATTCATTACCGGTAGAAGAAGATGAATCTGTTTATGAGCCAAGAAGAAGTAAAAGACCTAGATTAGAAAAATCTTTTGGGCCAGATTTCATTACCTGTTTAGTTGAAACTGATCCACAAACCTATAAAGAGGCCATGACTTCGTCTGAAGCTCCATGGTGGAAAGAATCCACTATGAGTGAGATGGATTCTATTATTCAGAATGAAACCTGGGAAATAGTAGATTTACCTCCAGGGAGCAAAACCATAGGTTGTAAATGGATCTTTAAGAGAAAACGTAAGGTTGATGGAACCGTGGAAAATTATAAAGCTAGACTTGTAGCTAAAGGCTATAAACAAATAGAAGGTGTAGATTTCTTTGACACTTATTCACCTGTCACTAGAATAACTTCAATTAGGTTGCTAATTGCAATTGCTGCAATCCATAACCTAGAGATACATCAAATGGATGTAAAAACTGCGTTTCTAAATGGTGAACTAGATGAAGAAATTTATATGGATCAACCCGAGGGCTTTGTGGTGAAGGGTTATGAAAAGAAGGTGTGTAGACTTAAAAAGTCTTTATATGGCTTGAAACAAGCACCTAAACAATGGCATGAAAAATTTGATCATGTAATGTTCTCTAGTGGTTTTAAAATAAATGAAGCTGACAAATGTGTTTACACTAAATCTGTCAATGATGCTTGTGTGATGGTATGCCTGTATGTTGATGATATGCTTATACTAGGTACAACCTTAGAAATCATTAATTCCACTAAGAACATGTTGAATGAGAACTTTGATATGAAAGACTTAGGTCCTGCTGATATAATCCTAGGGATGAAAATTAGAAAGGAGTCTAATGGATTCAGTCTCAGTCAATCTCATTATGTTGAGTCAGTTCTGAAGAAATTTAACCAGTTTGATAGTAAACCTGCAAGTACTCCTTTTGACCCTTCCTGTAGACTCAAGAAAAAAAAAGGCAATGGAGTCTCGCAACTTGAATATTCACGTGTCATAGGAAGTCTGATGTACTTAATGAATTGCACGAGACCAGACATTGCCTATGCAGTGAGTAGACTAAGTAGGTATACCTGTAATCCAGGACAAGAGCATTGGGATGCACTTTTCAGAGTGCTGAGGTATCTTAAATACACTTTAAACTTTCGGTTAAGTTATGAGAGATACCCTGCTGTTCTGGAAGGATACTGTGATGCAAACTGGATAGCAGACTCAGAGGAGTCTAAGTTTATGAGTGGATACGTTTTCACTCTAGGCTGTGGAGCAGTGTCTTGGAAGAGTTCCAAACAGACCTGTATCGCTCGATCCACTATGGAATCCGAGTTTATAGCGTTAGATAAAGCAGGAGAGGAAGCCGCTTGGCTAAGATGCTTTTTAGAAGACATTCCTCTCTGGCATAGGCCTGTGCCAGCTGTATCTATACATTGTGATAATCAAGCTGCAATAGCTAATGCTAAAAACAGCAACTATAATGGAAAATCTATTCATATAAGGAGAAGACACAATTCTCTAAAACAACTAATCTCAACTGGCATTATTTCTGTTGACTTTGTGAGGTCTAAGGAGAATATCGCGGACCCTTTGACGAAAGGCTTGTCCAAGGAGGTAGTTAGTAATGCATCGAGGGGGATGGGACTTAAGCTCATAAATTAAAACTTGCCATGAAGGATACTCAACCTTGCTGACTGGAGATCCCAAGATCAAGGTTTTGAATGAGACAACTAATTTGTGGTGGGTAAAAATTAAACACTATCAGAGAATTATTTTCTCTGTCCCTTCCCTATGGTGTAGACGTGATAGTGTGACTGCAAGTGAGGTTGACTTAGAGTAAAGTCTTAATGAGTTCTATAGTTTCAATTTAAGATTGAAATGGGGTGTAGCAGTTAACACTCTTGATAGAACTCACCTATCTGAATGAGGAAGTGGGTCGCTTCCTATGAGAACTGAGCTGATTCTCTAGAGCATTCTGAGAAACGGGATACGTCCAGGGCCAAAACGGACACAACGGCGTGAACTTAACAGCATTTTAAGAGATATCTCGCATAAGGAGTTATTGAAGAATTACACTAAACGATGGCAGTTCAAGACATCACGTTCACTGACCATCAAGTAGTTCCGGTGCTTCTCACTAAGCAAAGGTTCAATTCCAAATGGTCACCTATTGCTTAAGAGGTATTTCTCGTTCTTTTTATTTTCCGATTTTTCGGTTTCGTCATTCATGTGGGGGATTGTTGGGAAATAAAAATGTTTTGTTACTAAAATTAATAGTTTCTTACTTAAATTAATTTTGTTACTATAATTAGCTTGATGGGTGCTAGGATCACTAGTCCAAACTTGGGTGGAATTATAGCCATCCATTTTCACTTCTTAGTGAATGAGAAACCTTTGGTTATCCCACATTGGGCAAACCAAGGAGGAAGTTCATGCATATTACCACATATGTTCTATATAAGGAAAAGAACTAGTGGATTGGATATGGACTTGGGAAATGGACTAGTGGGCAAATGCATACATGTACGGTGCTTCGCACCGAAGCACCGCAGGCCGCGGGCTTGCGGGCTTGCGGAGCTTGCGTGTGCTTTTGCGTGTGTTTTTGGCGTGAGCCTTGGCGTGAGCCTTGGCGCGACCCTTGGTGCGACCCTTGGTGCGACCCTTGGTGCGAACCTTGGTGCGAACCTTGGTGCGATCCTTGGTGCGAACCTTGGTGCGATCCTTGGTGCGATCCTTGGTGCGACCCTTGGTGCGATCCTTGGTGCGACCATTGGTGCGACCATTGGTGCGAGCCTTGGTGCGAGCCTTGGTGTGAGCCTTTGTGCGAGCCTTGGTGCGACCATTGGTGTGAGCCTTGGTGCGACCATTGGTGTGACCATTGGCGCGAGCCTTGGTGTGACCATTGGTGCGAGCCTTGGTGTGAGCCTTGGCGTGACCATTGGTGTGACCATTGGTGTGACCATTGGCGTGAGCTTGGCGTGTGCCTGGCGCGTGCTTGGCGTGTGCCTGCGAGTGCACACGTGTACCCATCAATGAGAAAACGTTTCTTTAATTTTAAATAAATATTTTACCGTTTGAATTAAATGGAAAATAAAATCATAAATAATTTTTTAATTAAAACAATCTTAACGTTTTGTTTTAATGGGGATTTAATATTTGAAATTAAATTTTCACCGTTTTAAAACTCAAAGGTTTACTTCTCCTATAAAAGAACAACATTGCTAAGGTTTTCGTTTACCCCAGTCGCAGCCACTGTCCTGACGACTTTTCCCCTCTTCTTGCTTTGATTTGCGCACTAGAATTTACTTTCTTTTTCTTTCATCTTCTGTTAAGTTCACAACGGGCCAACGAGCTTTGCTAGCTGGGTTGGTATCAGGTGATTTTATCCTGAATTCAAGTTTGTCACTGAAAGGGTATAGCAGCATCTTCCTGAAGGTTTACCTGGCAAATATTGAGTTAAGGGCAGTCTGTTGAACAGGCAACTTCACCTCTCTGTGTTTGAGTGTGTGTGCAGTTTAATTCTAACCCTCCCTTAATCATCTTCAAGTTCTCTGTGTTTGTTTTTCTCTGTTACAGGAAGTATATTATCCAACAATGTATTCGAATTAACATCTGATATGTTAAAATACCCACATTTGTTTTAATATTTCTAAAATTCCCCGTATGTTAGTTTTTTCATCCGGCCTACTGAAATGGTCAAACCTTCATTGACTTAGGCAATTTCTCGCTAGACGAGATGTTAATCGATTGTATAATTACTTTAGTATCTTTGTAATCTTTAACCGTGCATCTATAACTTAGATCAACATCCAAGATTGACTCATGAAATCGAATTACGCATGTACCCTTCCAGGGAAAACAAAATGACTGATAGTGAAAACGCATTTCTTTTAAACTTTATCTCTTCCGGTTGTTGATCTTAGCGAGTGAGTTTTTTTTTTCAGTAAGGAATTTTATCAGACTGGTATTGATGAGTATTTGAGAATGGAAAACAATCCTATGATTCATTAGTTACATGAAAATTACACGTACGTCTTCTTTTCACCATCTTTTTCTCAAGCTAAGTTAGTGTCACGGGCTAAGACGCTTCGGGCTCCCATGTTTCTTCTTGTATGGATGCATCTTTCATTTTACTAAGTATTCTTTGCAAGGAAGCACACCCTTCCTTCGAACAATCCGTTCGGCTAATATCTCGTATATAGCTTTGTCGAAGGAAGTTGCAATCATGGGTGGTGCGCGGCTTGATACTCCCCGACTCTCGTCTTCCTCGTCTTTGTTGAATGTCTTTAAGTTGCTAACGTGGAAGACGGGATGGATTTTCATCTTTGATGGAAGCTCCACTCGGTAAGAAGCTTTGCCCACTTTGGCTAGTACTTCGAACGGCCCTTCGTACTTGCGTAGTAAGCCTTTATGTAGAGGCCGGGTGTACTTGAATTGTTGGGGCAAAATCTTGACAAATATCATATCGCCAACTTGGAACTCCACATGTCGCCTCTTCTTATCGGCCCACTTCTTCATCTTCTTGGCCGCTTTTATCAATTGGGCGTGTGATAAGTCCCTTTGCTGCTGCCAATCCTTCGCGGCCTTGTATGCTCCGGGGCAAGCACCTGCATAAGAAGTGGCCAAAGTACTTGGCGTGAAGGGTTGCTTCTTCAATTTAGTCACCTTCGGTGGGGACCTTTGATAAGGTGCTTTTGTGGGAGGCTTAGCGCCAGGCTCCAGCTCGATCGCATGATCGATCTCCCTTCTTAGCGGCAACTTCTTGGGCAGCTCCTTCGGTATCGCGTCCTCGAACTCTTCGAGAACCTTCTTCATGCCTTTCGGAACTTCTTCAACTTGGGTATTCGGTTCCTCCTCCTTCATTGTTGCTATGAAGGTTACCTCACCCTTTTTAAACCCTTCTGAAAGTTATAGCGCCGACAGCACCGTGGTCTTCTTCTTCTCCCTAGTCACCGGGATAAGGTGTGTTGATTTTTCTCCGAGTATACACAAGGAGTCAAAAGGTGGCATTGGAATGGAACGTTGTTCGCACATGAAATCCATCCCAAACACCATGTCAAGGTCATCCATACGGATCACCGAGAAATTGACAGATCCCTCTCACTTTTCGAGATACATCTCCACACCACGTGCCACGCCTACTAGTGGCTTCGCATCTGAGTTCACCGCCTTCACGGTACCTCCTCCTTTAGCGAACTTCATGCCTAGCCGCAATGCTTCTTTCTTGGACAAGAAGTTGTGTGTGGCTCATGTACCCACTAAGGCGTGGGAGGTCTTCCCATTCACCTTAACGTCTACGAACATGAGAGTCTTGTCCTTGCTCTTGGATTTCTCCGTCTTAGCTTGGACACTGCTTAGTACTTGGAGCGAACTCATCATGGAATCCCGTTCCTCGTCGGATCTATTTTCCTCCATCAACGCACTAAGTTTACCCTTTATCGGGCAATCACGGACTTTGTGATCTCCATCACATAAGAAGCAAGAGTAGGAGGGCTTACCTTTATCTTTATGATCGGAAGTTTTGTCTTTCCACAAAAGATACTTTTTTGAGGTATGCTTGTCTCTATCCTCCTTCGCTTCCCCACCTTTGGCATGGTGACTTCTTGAAGTTTCTCCTCTTTCTTTGAAGTTTGTACTACTTGAAGTCTTCCCTCTTTATTCGAAGCTTGGCCTTGTATTCTCGATCAAGGTCTCGGCTACAGCTATTGCCTCGGTCAGCGTTTGCACACGACGGCAACCCAGCTCTTGTTTTACCCATGGCTTTGCTCCGCACAAGAAGTTAAAGAGCTTCTCTTCCTCAGACAGGTTAGGTATTTCTAGCAACAAGTTTGTATACGTCTTGGTATACTCTTTGGTAGTACCCGTTTGACGAAGATACTTCAACTTCGCTCTTGCCTCATAAGACGCATTCTCCGGGTAAAAGAACTTCTTAAGATCGACTTTAAAATCTGACCAAGTAGCGATAGTAGCCTTACCTTGCTAAATCTCTTGGCTTCGAAGTCTCTACCATGCTAAGGCGTTCTCCGTGAGAAACACCGTAGCTCTTTTTATCTTCCTTGCATCATCCTCCATCTCCAGGTGTTCGAAATACCTTTCGCAACTCTATATGAAAGTATCAATCTCTTTCGCGTCTCTTTTCCCATTATACGGTGTTGGCTTGGGAGCATCCTCTCTTGAGAGTCTGCTTGGCCCCTCGTGCATGGCTTGGTTTATGGTAGCCCTTTTGCACAACACCAATTCTCCTTTCACCGCCTCTAGCTCTTGCTCAACTGACATCAATTTGGCCTTCACCTCCTCCACGGCATCCTCCACCGCATCTTGGATTCGAGCTTCTGCGTCCATCTTGATATCGTCCACCGCCTTGCTTAAAATTGGCCTCCTCGAAGGTATCTTTCCACCCTTCAAGAGTTTCCTTCGTTAGAAACTCTTCCTCGGTGCGTATAAGGAAATCACTCACTCGTTTTTCCATACGTACCATCCTTGCCTCAAGACTTGTTTGCGTATCCTTGGACTTGCCCCTTTTCTTGGCCTGGCCATCGGCACTTGAACTCTTCAAGTAAGCCTAAAAGAACTCAAAGAGATAAGAGACTTAGATATTTTAAGTGGGAGAGTATTTGATTATTGAAGAGAAAGAGTATTAGAATGCTTAGAGAGCTTGTTGGTGGATGATTTGAGCAAATGAGCTCTCCACCTTATATAGTATGCTATGGAGGATTCTAGAATATGTTCTAGAATCATCATCTTCTAGAGTATTCTACCACTATCATGAATATACAATAAAATATTATATATACAAGAACATTCTAGTATGTTGTGGACTTCCTTAATCTTCTAGGTCCTTCCAATGGACCTAGACTCTTATCATGGGCCAACCCAATATGTGGGAAAATGGGTGGGCCGTGACATTAGGTTCTCCATTTTTTTTTGGGGGGGGGAATTTGAAAAATGCCTCAATTTGGAGGGTCATCTTGGAAAAATACCCCGGGATTTCAGAATTAATAAAAATGTCTCATTATGTTAATTTTCCCGTTAATTATGCGTGTGCGAATCCTCACGTGCGAAAAAGGACCTAAATACTCCCATACTTCATCTTGGAGAAATGCCCAAAAAGAGACTCATCTTTGAAAAATGCCCCAAACAGAAATTAATACAGAAATGCCCCAAACAGAAAAGGTTAACAGAAATGCCCCAAACAAGAAAAGTTAACAATCCTTGCATCTTTCTTAAGCACATAGACATTAGAGCAATTTCACTAGTAGCGAAGAGTAATTGTCATAGTTACATAAAAGAGAGGAAAATAGTACTGACTTTTTTCATTAATAAAAACAAAAACTTGGAAAGATCAAAAAGATGACAAATTCTTTTAATTGCTCATTAACATATATCATCAAGTTGTAACAAAAGGAGAGTTCTTTACTAATAATACTCAGAATCAACATCGTCCAACTATGCACGTATTTTAACTTTTTTCCTAAAGATTTTGTGAAGAATATATTTGTTATTCCTGCTTCAATTGATTACAATAGGTCTGTTTATATACAAGAGAAAGTAAACCCTAACCCTAGTTTACAACAAAATAGGAAACAGAACCATATCAGGAAAATAGTATATATGTGCCCCGACACCCGCAATAATATCCGTAATACTCCCCTTCAAGTTGGAGTGTGCAAATTACGAACACCCAACTTGCCAAGAAGATAATCAAATTGTTTCCGTCCAAGCGCCTTAGTAAAGATATCAGCTAACTGGTCTCATGTACGAACATAATGAGTAGAAATAAGACCGTCAGTAATAGCATCCCGAATAAAATGACAGTCCACTTCTATGTGCTTAGTAGGTTCATGAAAAACCGGGTTCGTAGCAATATGAAGCGCAGCCTGACTGTCACAATAAAGTCGCATGGGAGAAGAATGCGAAATACCGAAAGACCGTAACAATCCCTTTATCCATTTGAGTTCACAAGTCGATGTAGCCATGGATCGATACTCGGCTTCCGCAGATGAACGAGATACAGTCAATTGTTTCTTAGTTTTCCACGAGACTGGCGAAGAACCAAGAAACATAAAATAACCAGTAAGTGACGGACGAGTTAAAGGACAACTCGCCCAATCAGAATCACAAAAACCTGTTACACGCATATTAAAATCTGTACGAAGTAAGATTCCCTGTCCAGGTTGTCCTTTCAAATAGCGAACAACGCGTAAAGTTGCTTCCCAATGACGTACTCGAGGAGACTGCATAAACTGCGCCAAAGTATGAACCGAGTAACAAAGTTCAGGTCGTGTAATAGTTAGATAAATAAGACGTCCAATCAATCGTCTATACTGTTCAGGATCATTCATAAGCACACTTTCATCAACTGCCAAGCCATGGTTCTGTTCTAAAGGAAAAAGAGCTGGTTTGGCTCCTGATAAAACGGTCTCCGAAATAATATCAAAAGCATATTTCCGCTGAGATAAGAAAATCCCTTGTGAACCACGTGCCACCTCTAATCCCAGAAAATACTTCAATTTTCCAAGATCCTTCATGTGAAAGCAAGTATGCAAATAACTTTTAAAAGAAGAAATATTATCAGAGTGAGTGCCAGCGATAATCAAGTCATCAACATAAACCAGAACATCTATAAAATATCATGTCGTTTATACGTAAAAAGCGAATAATCAGAACAGGACTGAGTAAAGCCATACGAAATTAAGGCAGAGCGAAGCTTTGCAAACCAATTCCAAGGTGCTTGACGAAGACCATACAGAGACTTACGCAGTCTACATACCATACTAGGAGAAGCACCTGAAAAACCTGGCAGGGGACGCATGCAAACCTCTTCAACGAGGTCACCATGAAGAAAAGCATTATGCACATCCATTTGATGAAGTTCCCACTGTTTTGCTGCAGCAAGTGCCAAAAGCAGTCGAAATGTCACCATTTTAGCAACCAGAGCAAACGTCTCATTATAGTCAATCCCTTCCTTTTGATTATTTCCCAAAACAACTAACCGAGCCTTGTGTCTTTTAATGGAACCATCTGAATTATATTTGGTTTTATAAACCCATTTACATCCAATTGCCTTCTTTCCGGGAGGTAAATTCTCAACGCTCCATGTCCTATTAGTTTCCAAAGCCTGTATTTCCTCTTTCATAGCCGTCCGCCACCTCGCATCCTTAATAGCCTCACAAAACCTAGTTGGTTCCGTTTCTGCAGTAATAGCAGCCAAAAAACGTCTGTGCGGCAAGGAGAATTTATCACAACTAACATAATGAGCTAAGGGATAAGGAGTACCTGAGGACTTTGGAGGAGTGAGTGAAGGTGAAATAGGATCTTGACAGCGGGCGGTGTGACAAACATAATCATTCAAATGAACTGGTGGTCGTCGAATACGTGAAGACCGTCCGCCTGTGTCAGAAGTGCACAGAGTATCTGTTTCATAAGTATTTGATGAACCTGTCAAAATATTCGGATTAGAAGGCTCAACTTGAACTTCCAATTCACCCCATGTTGTCGGACCTGAATCAGGTTCAATGCTAGCCGTGATAACAACCTCATCTACCGTGTCTGTATTTGAATGCACCGCTTCTACTGTTAGTTGTTTAGTAGCAAACGGAAACTCCCCCTTACTAAAAACCACATCACGAGACACAAAAAATTCATTCTTGTCAAGATCATATAGGCGCCAACCTTTTTTACCAAACGGATATCCAACAAAAATACACTTTCTACTTCGAGGAGCAAATTTATCATTTTTTTTTACCCGAGCAAAACATAAACAACCAAAGATACGAATTGCGTCCAAACTGGGACTCCGATGTAGCAACAGTTCATACGCAGTCTTTCCTCCTAATACCGATGAGGGTTTCCGATTAATCAGATAACCAGCAGCCAACACACACTCTTCCCAAAACCGAAGAGGCAAGTTTTCCTGGAACCGCAACCCTCATGCAACATTCAATATATGACGGTGCTTTCGTTCTACACGCCCATTCTGCTGAGGTGTACCTACACATGAAGTCTAAAACACTATACCATTTTCACGAAAATAAGATTTCAAACCTGTAAACTCAGTTCCATTATCACTACGCAAAGTTCTAATAGCGCATCAAACTGACGATTAGCCATTGAACAAAAATCCTTTAACATTCATGCAATTTCAGACTTCTCAGCAAGCAAATAAATCCACACAGTTCTAGAATAATCATCAACAATAGTTAAGAAATACACTGCACCACAAGATGACGGCAAACGATACGGACCCCATAAATCACAGTGTATTAAATCAAAAATTGCACTAGCTTTATTAGCACTTAAAGGAAAAACATCTCTAGTTTGTTTGGCCCGAAGAAAAATCTCACAAGGCTTTTTATTCACCCTACTAACATCTGAATTTAACAAAGTTCCTACTACTCCATAAGAGGGATGACCTAAGCGCCGATGCCACATCTCTACATTGTTCTTCCGCTGCACCTTGTATATATGCACCGCTGTCACACCCAGCAACATATAGATCCCATTCTGATATTCACCCACTCCAATCAACATCCTCGAGGTGCAATCCTGTATGACACATAACTCATCAGTTAGAGTGACAAAATATTTAGAAGTAGTAAGAAGCTTGCCCACAGACAATAAATTGCAATTTAACTTCGGAACAAACAAGACATTGGTCAATGTAAAACGGCTTCCAAAGTTTACAGTTCCTTCTTTGGTAGCCATCGTAGTATCCCCATTTGGCAACCCAACCAGACACGCCTCAATGTCTCGCACGTTAGTCAATAATTCCAAACTCCCTGTCATATGATGCGATGCACCAGAATCAACTATCCAATCGATATTTATCGTACCGCTAACTTTGTCGCTGTAATTATTGATGTGATTTTAATATAGTGGTAAAAAGGGTTTGATTCTCGGACTTGTGAAGATTCGATTTTTAAACTTAATTTTTAATAACAAAAAATAAAACAGATTAAAGTAAGATGATTTAAAATTGATGGGAAGAACTAGGGTTAAGGATTCCACTTTTAACCAATAACTCAAGTGATAAAATCGTGCAATTCTTATATTCAGTTTAATCAAATTATTGCCAAAGTTAGGTTTTTGAAAGAATAGTTGTAAATTGTAAGCATGAGACATCAAAAGCAGTCAACCCAGCATGACTCATCAAAAGAAAACACAACTATTTAAGAAAACCATTTTTTCCATTTTAATTAAGGCAAATAATAATAAAAGAATTATAAAATAAATAGATAAAATAGAAGTTACCACTTAATTATTGGAGAAAAAGCTTCCTCCGTCGCCCCGGTGATGGTGATTAGCTCATTATATTGGAAACGCACTCAAAATATAGTTCTATTGCTCAAAAAGTGCTTACAATGGTTAAAAAGAAGTAAAACTGAAGTTTGGATACGCTTATAAGTGTTACAGTGGATGGTTCGGAGTGTTAAAGGAGGAGAAAAAGGGAACAGGAATAAAGATCAGACTAAAGGTGCAGCAGAGAACCGACTGCTTTATCAGCTTAATAGACGACTGTTCCAGCGACACTATCAGCGATAGTTTACTAGAGCCTTATGCTCTTCTTCTCTCACAGCAGCAGAAATTTTTTGTTCTTCCTAGTTCTTTTCTCGGTGATTCTGGCTGCTCCCCCCATCGTGATTTCCTCCCTTCTCTTTGGTATATATAGGGTATGCAAACCCTAGATAATCTTCTAAAGTGATTAAAACACCTAAAACGACTCCAACTCAATCTCTAATTACGTGTTATCCAAAATATAGCCGGACTCCATTTTTCCGTCCAAATTCACTTCTGCTGGCTATTTTTCCGGCTGAAACACGTTGTTTTACGTGTGCTTAACTTTGTGTTGATCTCTTCTTTACTTTGGGTGAATTAGAAATACCCAAATCCCTAAAAACTCGTAACATCAACTAAACAGGATTTTTCTCCCGATAGAACTAGGGTTCCCGCCATTATCAGACTTTTGAAATCAAAAGGGGGTTCCCCCAATCCAAAGTGTGGGTGCCTTGATCAATTCTCCACGGGTGCCTTTATCACTTTTTGAGCCAATTTTTCCTTAATTATTTATTTCTCAAAAATACCTACAAAGACATAAAAAGAAATAAGTATAAAATCGAACACTATCAACATAGATAATCAAACGCAAATTAGACACAAAAATGTGACTATCAATTATCCACCTTCTTCTGAACGTTCAGCATCTTCATTAAAGTACTCCATTGCTCATCAGTAAGAGAGGGAAGTAAAGTTTTGTCTTCCTCAATCAAAATAGTCTCGGCTTTTGGTTCAATCGTTCCTTGGACCGCATTCGCCCTAGCATGTCCGCGTCCTCTAACAGTACCACGACCAGCAATATAGCCAGGTCCACGTCCTCTACCAGTTCCACTTCCGCGTCCTCCTCCTTCAACCCACCATTCCGGGTATCCAATAATTTTATAACAATTTTGGACATTATGTCCAGTTTTTCCACAGTGCTTACACTGTTCAACCACATTTGCACGGTCACCACCAGCAGCTTTAGCTTTAGACTGTGTAAAGAATGCTACAGCCTATCTCCTTTTCTCATAACTCCTTGCGACTTCGCGATGCTTTTCTTCACTAACAATCATTGCGTACACCCTATTAAGGTTAGGCAATGATTCCGAATTCAATATTGTGGAACAAACCGTTCCAAACACCAAATCTTCAAGTCCTATCAAGAACTGATGCACTTGCTCATCCTCACGTCTTTGCACCAACTGCTTCGTGATATTACACTTGCAACCTTTGCAGTTACAAGTTAATATCGGTTCATAATTATTGATCTCATCCCACAATATCTTCATTCGACCAAAAAATTCTGCCACGGTCTGTCCCTGTTGTTTGCAGTTCGCCAACTCTCGCTTCAGTTGCTGAATACGCAGTACATTCACGACCGTGAATCTCTCCTTCAAATCTGCCCAAAGCTCTTGTGCAATCTCCCGATATGTAACGGTTGGACGCAAAGAGGGTTCAATGGTATTGAAAATCCATGCTATCAACATGGAATTAATCGTCCACCAGTCTTCAATATCCGGACTTTCGTCTAGCCGGTTTCACAATGGTTCCATCCACGAAACCCAACTTTCTCTTTGCCCGCAATGCGACACGCATCGCTTTATCCCACTCTTCATAATTCGTTCCCTTCAATTGTACATGAGTAACAATACTTCCAGGATGATCTGCAGATGTTAAAGTGTATGGGGTAACCGATGAATCTGATTTACCTTCACCGCCAGCCATTATCAATCTTCCTCTTGCTTCTGTTTTGATATTCTGTTATGGCACTGATACCATAAAGATTTTGTGAAGAATATATTTGTTATTCTTGCTTCAATTGATTACAATATGTGTTTATATACAAGAGAAAGTAAACCCTAACCCTAGTTTACAACAAAATAGGAAACAAAACCATATCAGGAAAATAGTATATATGTGCCCCGACACCCGCAATAATATCCGTAATATTTCATTCAATTAAAATTAAAAAATAAATGATAAAAATCATCATCATTCAGTAGTAAATATCCTTCAAACCTCCAATTCCAGTGCCTCCATCTACCAGAAGTTGTTTCAACTCTCTTTGTCACCTGGAATACCCATCCATGAAATTTGAGTTTGAGTTAAATCACCTCAAAGGGTGAAAAGATGGTGACTAGAAAGAGAGAAGAGAGGTAGAGAGATTTCTAACCTCTTTGGCAAAAGGGTTGGCTGGATCAAGGTATTTGTTGCCTTGGCTGTTGATGGTGGGGTATGCACTTCCACCAATTGCATACATTTTTCAGTGAATATAGTCATTGTTCACTACATGGAAGTAACCATGTCTACACCTGCAAATATAAATCCATGAACCACATTAACCAAAACCATTGATTAAATGTTCAACAAAGAAAATGCTTGTTATACTAGATTACAAAAGCAATCAGATAAGTCTTTCATTATCTTACCTTGGCATCCTTTGCATGAGACCTTCACCAAAATGATTGAATGCAATGGTTACTTGCATTACCTTGTCTCTGGTATGGGAGTCGGCATGACCCAGTAGCATCACCTATTTACATTTGAAATATTTATTAACAAATAAAACAGATGATTTGAAACAAATTCCGATAGATATGTCGTTTTGTTGAGTTATTTACCTCATTGTGGTGAGTGAAGTAATTGTTAGAGACAATGATTGCAGTGGAAGCCATAACAGCATCAATAAGACCATCAGCACAGTTGGAGAGTGAGTTGTGATCAACCCAGATATAACTTGATCCAAAAATGGAGATACCATCACCATCAGATATTGATTTATATCCGTAGTGAGATGGGGAGTTTCGAACCAAAGCATTCCCAGTAGGTTTACAATCATGGATGTGGAGTCCATGAATGATAACATTGGTAATGTACTAAAATCAGCATCATCTTCACAACATCATGTCTAAACAAAATCAAGCAATTCATGTTATAGCTAACTTGATGATGTTCCACCACCATCAAAACAGTTACTCTCAAGTTTCCTCTTTCAAAATTCCTAGACATTACGAATTCAGCTGCAGTAACAGTACATTCAAAATTCCTAGAGAAAACTCCCAATAGATGAGATCAAATAAACCTAAATTACAGAAAAAAATGAAAAACCCCCAAATTTTGTTGAACCCTAAGTGTTATTCAAGAGTGTTATTCACTCAAAACAAGTTAGCTATAACCTCAAAGACTTGATGAAAATGGGAGTCACAGTAACAGTAAATTCAATCAACAAAAAAAATCAAAATCAATCAACAACAAAAAATCCCCCTAAATATCAACCTAATCTCGAAAAAAACCACCTACATTTCATTTTTAATCTCAGAAATTCTCAAATCCCACCTAGATAGGATTCAATATAACACGATCCCCTAACTAAATTACCTTTTCTCTCATGATTTTTCCCTGATCTACGACCAAGATACAAATAATTAAAGGCTGTAAAAAAAGACGAACTAACATCCTCCTCTGTGCACAATTTTAAACCCTAAATTTCCAGAAAATAGAGGAAAAAAAACCCTAAAAACGTCAAAGAAGCCCTAAAATTGTTAAAATAACCCAAAAAACATCGCAAAAGAATCTGTAATTACCTTATTATTAGTATCTCCTCCTGCTCCTGCTAGGTTTTCCGTCGCCATTCCTATGGAGAGATGAGAGAAAGAGAGACAGAGTTTGAAAGAGAGAGATGAGAGTGGAAAAGCACGTGAATAGAACGTGTCTGCATCTGAGCGTTTTTAAAAGCGCATGACGAATATTTCTTTTCACTCCAACGAATCAAAGAGGGGTCTTTTGGTCATTTTTCGCATGAGAGAACTCGCATGCGCATAGGTAACGAAAAATCAAACATAATGGTACTTTTTTTATAAATTCTGAAATTCCAGGGTATTTTTCCAAAATGACCCCCTAAATTGGGGCATTTCTCGAATTTCCCCTTCTTTTTTCTCTCGGTACTGATTTTGTTTTCAATAGTATTTTTTGTGATTGGGGTTTTGTAGGATTGATTTCTATGATTTCAATCATAGTTTAAATTCAAAAAATGAATCTATATGGAAACCCTAATAATCCACTCTGCAAAAACCAAAATGTTGCTGCAACTAACAAACAGGGATCTAAAGAATTTAAAGAGATAAGGTGAAGAAGCTAAATATATCTAGGGTTTGAAGTTAGAAATTATATTTATTAAACCATAACTTCAATAGAAAACAATTATACTCTACTTGCTGCAATTTTTACCGAAAATCTACTCATACCAGGCAATTATGTTAAACCATGACTTCCCATTAACTTGATCATTAGTATTATGCCACCAACAGTGGAGGTAAAAGCTATATTTTGCAAAATATTGAATCTTTTCACCAAAAGAAAAAAACAAACAAAAAGTACCTATTTCAGTTTGTCAGTGGTGTGTTGAAGTGTCATAACTTGATGACCATGTCTAATAAATGATATTCGAAGTTGGAAAATGTCTAGTATACTTTAATATGTTAGGCAGAGTTCCAAATTGTGACTAGTATTGAGCCCGTAGCATCAATCTCAGTTTTATATTGAACTCGGTTCATTTGGCAAAAGAAGTATTTGAAGTTCAGTATATCCCAATTTCAAAAAATGATTTACGGTGGGAACGATGAAACTATTACCCTTCTGTCAAAGTGCAATATTATGGACCTACAGGCTGCAACTAATATCAACCAATCTTTTTTAAGATCTCTCCATCCAAATTCACAGGCTTTGTTGTTTGAATGGGGTACTATGGTCAATTGATAAACGGTGTATCGTTAGAAACATTATCTACAATTCTACATTATGATTATTAAAAATCGCATCAATAGATCAATACAATACTCTACCTTTATATGGTACGGTAAATTTAGGACTAATTTTCATTAACATATCAATATAAGAAATGTGCAGCTAAACATTAAATAAGAAAGTTGGAATAAGAAACATTTTGGATGTATGACTGACCTGACAAAGTTTTATCCAGTATCAGGAATTTTTTATCTTGTATTACACCTATATATTGCCGCTTTAGTAAGCCTTTTAGTAAGGAAAAGTTTGGCTGCATAACATGGTTCTGTTTTTATGGCACTATCCTTGTTTTAAGTTTTATCTAGAAGAAGAATTCTTCGTAACGAGTTTTTTTCCAGCTGAGATGTTATGCAGAGTTTTTGTCATTTTTCGAATTTGAATCATGTTCAAACTTTATATCAATTTCGAATGTAGGCTTTGTTTATCTAATCTCACTGTATTTCAAGTCCAGGCTTTGTTTCTTGACTTTCCAATTGAGTCTGTTGCAATATCCAAACTACATAGTCAGATGGCTTGAAAGGGATATATGGAATCCAAAGGCAATCGTGGACTATATAACATTAACAACTTCTTGAACCTGAATTATGCAGTTTATTCAATTAAGGGTATAACTCCACCATTTTATCTTATTTTATAGATCCTGAGAATGGAAGTGAATATGGGGTCCTTGCAAATCCGTCCTTAGCATACGTAAAACTTATGGCGAAAAAAATTAAGACATGTTATTTTGTTGTTGTTTTTTTAAATCTCTACGTATATAAATTAGATAAGGATGAGAATTAACAATTCATAAAAACTTCGAAAATTCCAATATATTATTAAAAATAAAAATTAAATCGTGGTTTCAAGTAGAAAACACAACTACAAAATTTTTGCCAAATTATTGACATGTCTTTCATAAGAATCAATAAAAATTTTCAATCAGTGGGTTTAAAATAAATGGACACAAGTTATACCACAATTTTCCATGTTTTCAAATAAAATATCACATTTATTTATTTACTTATTTGTGTGTTTGAAACATGAGCCACATTTCCATAATTAAGTTAATATTATTGCATATAGTAGATATATTGTGGTAATATAAATTGATCCAAAAAGTTTTATTGTATTATTGTATTAATAATAGTACATTTTCATGTTAGCAGTTTATTTTTTTCATTATTAAAGATGAATGTAGACAAAACTATATATATATATATACATATATATAAATTGCGAAAAGATTTTTTTTGGTTCCTTCATTTTTTGGCCTAGGACGATCGACCATCCCACTCTGCCTAAAAGACATCCCTCGGTCCTTGTACCCCAAACACCTCAGACGCTTGTTAAGTTAGATGTGGATGACCAAAGACGAAAACAAGTTTCTATATCATGAAACTATTTGAGTGCACACTATTTTTCATCTGTAGATGGTGCAAGTCCTACATGTGTGAGAGCCAACATATGCACCTTTTAAATGTGAGTGATGGTCTTGGCATTATAATATTTGTCTTTTGTTTGCTTAACTTCATCTCTCTATCTTTCTTGAGTTCTTCTGTTTATCAATTCGCAGGTTGCTCATCCCATACATAGTTTATATCCAGGGGAGTCTCTTCACTTGTGCGTGGACCCAAGGTAGATTTTTTCCTCATTCAATTTTTGCATGTTTGAACCTTTACAGTGTTACATACAAACCTGGAATGCAATTTTCATTAATGTTAAGCTGAAATCATCTACCAGAATTTGGAGTACACTTTATAGAGTTTTAATTCTGTTCTGATTTTTGATTTTGCTGAGTTTTGTTGATGTCCATATGTCAAGATTGTGTGATTTTAATAACTAGTTATTTTTAATATGCAACATTGGGGAGAAGATCTGTGACGTGAACGTCGCAGCATTTATAGTTTTGTTTCAGGGATGGTGTTGGAGATAAAATGCTCTCCTTTGCAGAGAGTGTCAAAGAAAATGTGGAAATAAACTCTCCCCATTGGTGTTCAAGAATCCACTTCATCCACACCTTCGTTTTGTGGGTTACACTCAAGGGGAAGTTGGCTTGATTTTTATAATGGCTTCGGAGGTGGAGATATCGTCTGGTTTACTAGAGGAGCAAGGATAAGTTCTGAGTATTCCTAAAAACTTTATTACATATTTATATTTGATACAACAACTTCATGTTGATCCTAGGTACAAATTGGTGTTATGAATATGATTGTATTTGGTTTTTTTATTAGTTTACATTTAGTTTTATTTGTTTGGTTGATTTATTTAGTTTTATTTGTTTGGCTAGTTTATTATTAATTTATTTTGTTTGACAAGAGAAAGAAAAAATACGAAAATATAACAAAAGGAAACTAACTCAGTCAAGGACTGGTATCAGATTCATGATACAAGAAGGGAGAGTAGGAGGAGACCACCAATGGTGGCCATTGTTCTGCAAAGATAACCCGTTGAGGTTGTGAGCAATGTTGTTTGCTACTCCCGCTATATGTTGAAACTCGATGAAAGTTAAGTCTTCAACCAGTCTCAGTGTCCTGAATGACTCTAGCAATGCGCCAAGGGATGAACTTGTTTTCATTCCTTCAATTTTGATAATCACAAGGTTATCACTCTAAAAAATGCATCAATTATATCCCATTTCTTTTCCCATTTGAACAACGAAGAGAATTCCTTGAGTTTCAACCAGCAGGGGAACAACATGGTTAAAGCTTTTGAAATAACAACCCAAGCAGATGCCTAGTTATCTCTAGTGACAATAGCAGCAGTAAAATTAAATGAGCAGTGGTCCCATCAGAATTGAACTTGATAATATTAGTAGGAGGTGGAGTCCATGAAGGAAAGATAACTCACTAGTACCCATCTTTCATATCCGCTCATCGTCTTCCTGCAACATCGATATGAAGTTCATGCTCTTTTTCACATAATCGGCATTTTTTTCCTTTAGTTTTTCCTTGTTAACAAATTCGTACCAACTGAACAAAAGAAGAAATTCATTCCAAGCAGACATATCCATGATCCTTCTTCCTCATATACTCGCACAATGTATGAAAAAAAAAATATTGTGAGATTTTTTTCTAGCTTACAAGACAGCATATATAGCTACACATCATAGCTAGATAACTATTTATAGACCCGTCATACATGTATGTATTTTAATAGGAATCATACACCTACAACAATTAGAATTTAGAAATCCAAACCCATGAAGTTAAAGTTTCAAAATAAGAAAAATCTTACTTTGAGTTGAATTCTAACTACCGTAAATTAAAATTCCAAAAATTGATTAATTTTCTAGGGGGATATTGTGTTTCACCCTCAAAATAAATAGCTATTTTGCATTATCCCTTTTTAAGTTGATGTTTGCACTGCAAACTGCAAACAATGAAATAATTTTTTTGAAAGTTTGTATAATGTTTGCACCGCAAACTGCTTTAAGAAAGTTATACTTCAGGGAGTAAATTAATAGAATCTTCCGCTGGACTTAAACGTGATGTGCCATTTTTCCTTCGTCAATGTTTTGTTCTGTAGGGTTTTTCTTACCAAGGTTTTAACGACGCAACATGTGCGTGTCAAACATTGTTATCAAGCGATGTTCTTTGTACTCTTTTTCTTTGTTCAAGTTTTGTCCCACGTGGTAATCCTAAAGAGGTTTTTAATGAGGCAACATGATCTTCGACGTCGACATTATTATGTGTTTTTGTGTCCAGATTTTGTCTCAAATGGTTTTCCTGACGCAGGTATTGAGGCTTTTGTTTCAAGTGGTTTTCTTGACGCAGTCAATGACTAACCTCATTTCGAGTTTCAAGAGTTTTACTCTTTTTTCTTCGACCAATTTTTGTCCTATCAGATTTTTCTGACAAAGTTTTTTTTATAAGGAACTGTATTTTACAACGATGGATTATCTAAAAGGGAATGGTGTGTGTCAAAATCTCCGGTGGATAACTCTCCGACTTTGATAATAGAAGATAAAGACGAACTGATCTACTATATCTCCGTTTTGAGATAAGAATAAGTTGGACTAATTCTTGAAGATTAAATAGAATCTCAATATTGACACTAGGTCAATACGTGACATACTTCTGTAAAATTTCCAGATTATATATATATAGTCGTGTTACAGTGTAGTTTGTTGGAGGCTTATAATAAGAATAAAATTATGTATCTTTCTCTTTTCCCATGTTACTGTCTTTAACTAGTACTCTTATGCCTTGTATTGTTGGGCCAAACATTATGGATACCCATTTTACTTGGTTATAGTTTTAATATAGTTATGCTAATAACCAATAAAATTAAGAAAATTTATCAATTGAGTTTTAATAAATATTTGTTATGAATTAAATAATATTTAAGAGAGAAAATTGGAGATATAAATTGTACTTTCATTCTCAAAGGTGAGACCGTACAATGGTAAGTTAGTGCGCTTGATCCAAAGTCCAAAGTCTGTCGTTAAAACTATCCTAATAAGTTTAACAATACTAATGATATGAGTTCGGAACTCACCAGCTGTCAGCATCGGGATGGGGATTAAAAACAAAAGAAAGGACCAAAATAAATAAAAGTGCTACAACTATCCTATGACACCAAATCTTTCTGGTGGCTTTAAATTTGCTTAGAGCCAACATGCAAGTGACTGATACAACATGTGCCGTTACCCACAAAGAGTATACTATAGCCCAAAATACAATCTACAATCAAAATCTATATGGTGACTTACAATCTACGATCAAAATCTACCACTTGGAACAGAAATGGGGAACACGAGTCTGGCTTCCTTTCTAATGGAGGACAAGTGATTCAATTGGCAATCCATACATCTTTTGACAGTGAAGAAAAGAAAAGAAAGAATATATTCATGAAAGTTATGTTATATTTTTGTTGTTCTGTTTTTTGTGGAATTGCAAGACCTGAATATAACCAACCCCTGAAACAAATTGAACTAAAAGCCTAGAAAAACTGCTTTCCTTCCTTATTATGCTTCCTTCCCAAAACTATAAACAAGAAAACAAGTGCACAAAACAAAGAATATATTACTAATATACATAACTACACTCTTTCGAGAAGAAAGCTATAGATAATTTGAACACCAAACCTGAATCAACTACTTGGAATATCAATCTGCTTCGACTATTGATGAAAACCGCCTTAACTCTTCTTTGCATTAAGGTTGCGAACTCTCATTACCAGTCGTTGTCTTTCCCCTTCTACTTCTGCAAACTTAAGACTTATTTCTGAGTATCTTTCTTGCATGTCTTTTAGCTCACTTTCCATTGATATATTTCTTGACTTTAGGAATTCCATTTCACTTGACATTTTATCAAGGTTAGCTTGACAGCCGTCTGGGGAGGAACAGACTGTCTGTTCTGTATCTTCATTTTGCCTGTGAATATAACGAGCACAGTGGCAATAAGTTTCCACTCGAAAATCTAATACGACGGAGAAATGAACTTGCGAGTCATGTAAATGATGTTCTTTTTAGTTGAGCACTTGAACGAGCAAAAAAAACATACCTTTTGACCGGTTCAATTGCATTGCCATTCAAAGTAGTTATGTTGTCACCATCTTTCACTTCCTGAATCCCCAAGACAAGACCCAACTCAGTTGTTGCATATTATATAATGTTCGGATGTTACCAAGAAATGGATATTAAAACTCTGACATGGAGAACATTGAAACTTACACTGTTCTTCCATAAACAGTGATTCTTGAATGTCTAAGCTAAATACGTATATAACCCAATTTACAAAACTACTTACCGTATAAGTCTGACCGAGCTCTTGTTCCAATTCTTCAATATTGTTGCAAAGACTCTTTTCTTTCGCCAAGAACGCATTGGTTGATTCTCTCAGTGCAGTTTCCTTCTCTTGCATCTGCATCTGTTAAATGCACAAAAGATCACTTCATGCATGAACAACCAATGGCGATTTCAACCTACAACAAAATATTGATGGGGCTGAGAAATTACCTCAAGCAATTTGATTTCGTCCAGCAAAACATCTTCCTTCTTTAGCAGATCTCTCCTTAGATCAGATACCTGTTGTTCCAGGTTTTCGTTCTCTGTCTCAGTCTCAAGCAAAGAAAGTTTCAACTCATTCAACTGAGTTCTAAGGGTTTCCACTTCTGATTGTAGAATGCCGACCTTTGTCTCATTTTCGTTCTTTAAGGACCTCATAGTATTCAATTCCTCCAGTGAAGTTTCTGCCTCTTTCCTTACTGAAGCAATTCTTCTCTCCATTTCCTCTTTTTCCACATTTCCAGTTTGAACCAATTTGTGCTTCTGTTCTTCCAGTTCAGTGACTTCATGTTTCTCAGCTTCAAGTCTCTCGATCTCTTTTTTAAGTGTTAGAATCTCTTTCAAGAATTCTTGTCGGATTTCTTCCTCCTGCTCTTGTTGATTTTCAAGCTTCTTTGATTTATCTTCAAGTTCCAACAACAGCTTTTCTACTTGTATATGTTTAAAACATATCTGGTGTGAAAGATCTTTCAGTTTTTCGTTATATTGATCTTTAACCAACCCAACATCTTCATTGGATTTTTCAAGCAGTTCTACGAGAAGAATTTTCTCTAGACGTATTTCATTAGCTTCTTCGACTGCCTTCAGTGCCAGCTTCTCATTTGCATCAAAGGTAGATGCCATTTGCATTGAGAGTCTTCTAAATTCCTCCTGAAGCCTCTCAGCGGTGTTGGCGTTGGCCCGTCGTGTCTTCCTTAGAGCGTCCTCTGCTTGGATTGCTCTTTTCTCTTGCTCAACTTTTTCACGTGTTAATTCATCTAGATCAGCTATGAATCCTTGTGCCTGCTTCTCAAGCTCTTCTTCCAAAGTCTTCACCTGCATCTCAAGTTCATTATTGGTATCTATAGAGGCCAGGAACTCTTTTTCATAATTCCTTACTTCTCTCTTCAAGCTTTCAACTTGGGTTTCAAGTTCACCTTTAGTACCCAAAGACGCTGAGAATTCTTCTTCTCGATTCTTCAGTTCATTCTCTAAGTTCTTAACCTTGATTTCAAGTTCACTAATTGTAGCTAAAGATAAAGTGTATTCTTCTTCTTGATATTTCAACTGTTCCTCCAAGCGCTTAACTTGAGCATCATGCTCATTTATGGTTCCCGAAGATGCGGAGAATTCTTCTTCTTGGCTACTCAGTTGTTTCTCCAAGCGCTTAACTTGAGCTTCAAGTTGGTGTATGGTTCCGGAAGATGCTGCTAATTCTTCTTCTTGACTACTCAGTTGTGTCTCCAAATGCATAACCTGATTTTCAAGTTCAATTCTGGTTTCGGAAGATGCTGAGAATTCTTCTTCCTGATTCCTCAGCTGTTGCTCCAGGATCTTAACCTGGCTTTCAAGCTCATTTATGGTATTTGTAGATGCTGATAATTCTTCTTCTTGATTTCTCAGCTGTTCCTCCAAGATCTTAACCTGGCATTCAAGTTCATTGATGGTATCCAAAGAGGCTAAGAATTCTCTTTCTTGATTCTTCACTTCTTTCTCTAAGTTTTCAACTTGGGTTTCAAGTTCATATTGTGTCTTTAAGTGATCTTGCAGCTGGTTCGATTCTACCTTGAAAGAAAGATCATGGTTTTCCTGTTTCAAAATCTCATAATCAAGGGCAAGCTGTTCCATCTGAATCTCTAGCTCATCTCTGTCTCTTCGATAAACGTCTATTTCACTGTAGAGTTCTACAATCTTTCTCTCTAACATATAAGCATCCTTGCCATGACCGCGTTCTTTAAGTATGACCTCCATAGCTTGTTGATCTTCGTCCTCACTCGTTTCAGTGCTGGGGACCATGTCTTGTTTCTCATTTGTTGCAGACTTTTTGGATACCAGGGAATCTTCTCTATCTTTCTTCTCCAGCATTTCATCAAGATCTTGCACGGCAAGCATTAGCTCAGAGTTCGATTCTTGTGTCTTTTGTAACTGTAACCGCAGATTAGCATTCAAGTCTTTTTCATGATTCAGTTCTTGTCTAAGTTCGCTAAGTAGAGCTGTTGAACCTTGATCACTTTCAAACTTGCTTGAAACTTTTGTGCCATTAACATTCTTCTGTGAACCCCTGAGTTGTTCACATTCTTTTTTCAGTGAATCCCTCTCCTCTTTTACAGTAACAACTTCTCTCGTAAGATCTTGTCCCTTCTTGCTCTCCTTCACAACTTGCTTTCTTAGTGTCTGCAACTCGAGCTCACATACTTCTGCTTGCCTAGCCAAAACAACAAGATCAGTTTTGAGCTTTTCAACTGAAAGCTCAGAAGAAACTTGTGTCAACCTTTCCTTCATTAAGTTTTCTTCCGAACTAATAGTTGAGTCATCCGTACATTCTTCAGGAACAGAACCAACCGACCAGTCTGTGCTTGATCTCTTATGAGGCATAGTGTTACGGCTCAAAGAAGACAGAAAACTAGTAGGATCTTGATGGGTATTGTTATTCATCAAAGTCTTCAACCCAAGTTCTCGAGGAGTATTTCGTTCAGAGCTGCTCTCAGAACCTGATGTTGATGTAGCTTCATAGCCTCTAGATACGACAGGGTTGCCATTGGGTTCAACATTCTCAACTGCTGCAGTTGTTTTAATAGACCCATCCTGTCAAACAAATACATAACCAATATTAGTACAAAAACATGAATAACTCCTTCATAGTGGAAATGAGGAGATCTTACTTGGGATTTCGCCATAAACTCTCCATTTTCTTCAACCTCCCTGCGAAATTGTCAGAACAACAAAGTTAAAATTCCAAACCAACAAAAACACAATATAGAGACTCAAACAAGTGAATGAAATTCATCACTCATATGCACCTTCTCTCAGCATCTCCATGCATTCGATAGATTATGACCTGTTTCAAAGATCACCACACACAATTCATAATGTCAACAACCCAATTGGTCTAGAGATATCATAATCAGTCAACATTGCAGTATAATATAATAAAGCACATATCAGAAACTGAGATCTAGCAACAAAGAATTCAATAAGATGTACTTACATGCAAAAGTGGACCAGAATTGGAAACCTTAAGAGGAAATGAAATAGAAGTAGCTTTGACTGCCTCGGCATATTCTGAGAAATCAACGGTGACTTCACCTAGAATGGCAGATTTCGACGATCCCTGCAAGCAATCACAAGATTTAAACACCCACACAACCAAATCTACCAAGCTACAATAACAATGCCAAAGAACAATCAAAATTCATTAAGTTCTTACACTTGAAACAATGACTTTATAAATCTTTTCACTGAATTTCCCAGTCTTTGACTCTTGAGTGAACTTCACTGCTTCATAAATTGGATTATCCCACCGACATGTTCCGTCACGTACTGAGCACTTCTCTGATCTCACAGTGGGTTTCCCAACATCCACAGGGATTAGAGACACCATCAGAGTATCCCATCCTACTTGAGGCACCTACCGAATGATCAAACAAATGTAAGAACACAACACTAAAGTGTAAAGATCTTAGCTTTAAACTTCAACAGATCTTAAATTACTCAACTACATTACCAAAGAATTCCAACCTCCATTGAAATTCAGCAAAGTCATGACAAACCCATTTCAGATTTGATAACATAAGTTATAAATTTTGATCATTTCTATCAAAATTGGACTTGCATTTCAGTAAAACAAAACAAAAATATTACAGTAAAAATGTTTGTATACCTGAGTTGCTTGAAACTGTAATCTAAAAACAATTTTAGTCTTGTTCTTGTCACTTTTCCATCTTGCTGATTTAAACATTTTTGCTTCACTTCTTCAATTCATAAACCCAAAATCCAATAAGATCTCATTCATTACTAATCCAACTACAACAAAATGTGGGTTGAATCCAAATTAATCTAAAACATATTCTAACTTCTCATAATTGAAACTCACTCTAAAACAGTAAGAAAGAAGGAAAAAAAACTATCTTTTTTTTCTTTTTCTTCTTGAACCCAAATGGGAGGAGATCATGAGGATCAATCAGGTAAAAGACTAAAAACAATGTAAACACTCCCTATCAGGATAGTATAAATTCAGAGAGAGGGAGAGAGACTTATTTTTGGAAGAAGGTATAGAAATAGAAGAATCTGTAAGTGAAGACAGAGAGAAAGAGAGAGAGGGAGAGGGAGCAAGTAGATCTGATGAGTTGGGTGTTTGTGACAGTTTTTTATTTTGTGTTTGGATTTGATGGATGGATTAAAGATTGGGGAATTAATAAAAGCTGTGAGTGAGAAACTTCTCTGTAATATTTAAAGCACTCATACAGTAATAATTAAGAAGATGAAGAAGAAAGAAGAAGATGAAAATACAATCAAAAGTAAAACTTTGAATATTAATTGTTTGATGTTTGGTTGCGGAGGTAAGAATTCCATCTTTTTGGGGTTTTCTTTTTTCAAAGACGCCCGTTAGGCCGTAACTATAAAGTTCTACACTATGGAGAAACTGTTACATTCATCCCATATTATAACTAGTATCCCATATATATATATATAACCAGTGGTGGAGTAAGCGACCGAGCCAGAATTTTTTTATTTTTGGCTAAGGGGACAAATTGTTATGATAAAAGAAAAGCCGGTAATCAAATAATAGTAGTAGGCCGTCCGGAATTTTTAACCGTTTTTTATCAAGAAAAATGCCATATAAATCATAAAATGCTTTAATTTTATGATATTTTTATTTTGTTCCCATAAAGTTTGGTACTTATAAGAGATTTTATTCGATTTATACTATATACTATTAGTACTTTTTAAGAAAAAATATGAAATTATATGTAAAATTTGTTCCAATTTAAATTAATTTGGATAAATCTAAAAAATCTTAAGGGGACAAATATATAATAAATTTATTATGGCCAAATATGTAATTCTGAGATCATGTCCTCCCTAGTCCTCAAGTAGCTCCGCCACTGGGTGGAGTGCAAAAAAAAACACACACTGTGCCCTTACATATAATAACATTTTGTTTTCAAGCAAATCAGACCCAAAACTGTATTAAGACTATTGTAAGAAATTATCAAATTTCACATAGTAATAAAAAACACTATATGATTAAAAAGTGCCCGACAATGAGAATCAATAACCTCTTATGAAGCTACCAAATTCTACGAAATACTATCGGCAAGTAATGGGAACCGGTAAACTCCCGTAAAATTTGATAATTACGTTATAAAAAGCCTTTGAAAAAAATTCCACCTGATAGATGAAATTGAATCATATACAGATCAAAAAGTGTCGCATGGTTGTCAAATGGATTACAAAATAATGAGTTTTTGTGCAGAAAATCACTTTATTCCTTCCTTGCAAATGGAGTTTCTCAACTTTGCACAAAGCACGCATTTTGAGCATTGTGCTGCACTGAGTAAGTAGGGCCTGGTGCACATTATATGTTTATATATCAGGGATGTTTCGGTATATCACCATATCAGACAAAATACTGAGTGAAAAAAACTCCTTGGTAATATTTGAAGCTGAAGCATTATAATCCATAAAAACGGAAAGTAATTGTCATTGTGATGTTTTAGTTTTTGGTTGGGTAGGATGTAAGTATGAGTCAATTAAGTTTGGCCTTAAGTATTTTTCTTCAAGTAGGAATTTATGTTTGTTATCAAGTGACATTAATGACTTCAACAACATCTACAACAGAGACCTGCCGGAGAAACAAAACAAAACCCATGAGTTCCAAATTTGGTTACTTATTAGATGAGGGTTTTGATTCAACTTACCCCATGTTTGTTGTGCTTGGATCTGACCGCAGTTTGAATATACCTTGGCCTGAATCCAGTATCATATATTTTTTTTAATTTTTTCTGATGTCTGATTTGAGGTTTGATTCGGCTCATACATCTGACTTGGAATTATTTGAGCAAGTTATCATTTTATACCTGATTCATTGGACACATATCTGACTGGAATAATTTTTTTTCTATAACTCAAGTATATTATTATTTTTGAGTCAGATGTAATGAGTCATATTTTTTATTGTTGCATGAATGACAGAAAACAAACCCACAATTATAGCAATAATGTTGTTTGCTTTCGAAATTGAACGGAAGTCGGCAGCCAGAACACATAGATTGATCAACACCAGACACCTATTTGTGAAGAAAGATGGCAGCAATAAAATTAGAGCCACAAGCAATACTCTTGACCTGTTTATCTTTCAAAGCTTCAACTAATGATGGGGAATTCTTATGTAACAATCGGCATTGTTTTTATTATGCATACAATGCCGACAGTGGTACCAATGCTCTTTATATATCTAACACTTTTTAAGAAAATTAATCAAAATAACTTAAAAATTTTACGTTTGATTTTTAGCTACTATCAATTAATTAAGGATAATTTAGCCACTATCAAAATTATTTGGATAAAGGGTTCTTTAAATTACTACATAATTTTTATTTTAAGTATCCCTAAATTTATGAGAGCACTCCCTAACTAAGTGTTAAAGTCTGCGGGCATCCAACTCAAAACCAATTGGCAATGAGTG
>JAJJMC010010218.1:1324992-1364734 GCA_023531435.1 Papaver californicum
CCCTTTCATATTATATTTTAAGTTTATTATAGGGATATTAGCAATGTAGGACTATTATCCTTCACACTAAAAATTCTAAATTTATCCATAAATATACATTATGGGAATCCTAGATAAAGAATTTAAAAGATTATGTGGATGAAAAGAAAGATTAAGCATTGATTAAACTAATTCTCAATTATCATACCACATCCCTTGGATTTGGTGTTCATGAGACCATAATTGTCCATCTTCTTTCGATTTTCTTTTCCAATGATACCCCCTTTAACATACAATAAACAAACTTTCACACCATTAAAAGTTCTACCTTACAGCAACATATGGATAACAAAATAAAGCACCTTTGGAGAAAATATATACCGCCTAAAGTTAGTTTTATATTTTGGACGATATTTCATGATTCTCTTCCAACAAGGTCCATTCTCAAACACAAAGGTGTTCTGATCCTTATAGAAGATTGTCCAGTGTGCGGCATTGAAAGGGAGACTATTTACTATTGCATCGTAAAGTAGCATCAGAGGTTTGGGCTTGTTTTATTGATGCCTTTTGCATTTCTTGGATTATCCCTACTATTGTACTACTCTATTTTGATTCTTAGAATGGTAACGTGATGTATGATAGATGCAAAGAGATATGGAACAAGGTTCATTTTTGCTGTGGTTTGGCAATTGTAAAAGAAAAAAATAGTAATCTTTGGTGCTCGTCATAAGCGGATAGATGAAATAATAACGCTTATTAAACAAGATGCAGTTCTTTGATCTAGTGATGAGGATTTATTTAGGTACATTAGTAAAAAAATTATTTTGTTTAATTGCGAGAACACTCGTCGTATGTAATTATAAACAACTCTCTGTTAATTTATAAGACTCTTTTTTTTTTAACATAATCTTCTTTGTTTTTCGGAAAAAATAAAATATAGCAGCAGAAGGAATGTAATCTTTTGTGATAATAGCTAAGTCGAAGCAGATAAATGGGCAGTGTGAGTTCTACTGTAATCTAATTGATTGTGTGCTGGAGTAGGGATTCACTATTATGCCTTCCTTGCAACAAGATTTTCTCAAATTTGCACATTTTAAGTACTGCAAAGTGAGGACCTAGTGGACATTTAATTTTTAGTTTTTTACTTTAGGACATTTTTTTCGGTAATACTATGTCAGACAAAATACTGAGTCGTTTTGAATACGAGAAAGATGTCTGAGATTTATTTATCATTACCCATGGATTAGTACACATTGCAAAATGACCTGACAAATTAATTATTGTTTTTGGACCATTTTGGCAATTAACTTGTCCTTCATCCAGTTATTAGAGGCAGACGCTATGCTGCCAACAATAGCGGAGTCTCGATTGAAGGCAACAAGGGAAGGAAAGAATTTCACTATATGAAAACTATTACTACTTCTACTTCCTAGTCGTTCCTTCCAAAAAGTGATTTCTTAATTTACTTATTTTTAGCTAAAAATAAAAATAAAAATAAAAAAAATAGAATTACTATCATTTTTTTAAATTGATCTATTTTTAAATTAAAATAAAAAAATAATAGTAATATTTCTTTAAAATTGGAGGGAATATCATTTTTTATAAAACCAAAAGAATAACAAATAGATAAATAAGTTCAAGTGTGGGAGAGATATAAAAACTATACCTTCGATCATCCGTATTTAGCTCGGTCGTTCCAGGCTGATATTTTTATAACAAGAACCCCTTTGAATGGTGTGAAAAGGTTATCACGCTACTCTCACACACTAGTGGTTCCCAGTTCGAACCTGGGCTCAGACAGTATAATATTTTTTTTCCTTTGTGGCAGTTTCAATATAATACTTCGTCCTACGTAATTTTTTTTTAAAATAGAAGTCGTCATTAAAATGTCATAATCCTGACGACACTGTTTAAGACCTAAAAGTCATGTTTCTCAACAAGAATCCAAGATACAAAAACAAAACAGAACCCAGACACTAGAATTTTAGGTTTATGTATTTATCAATCAATAATTAGTGTTGATGTTTACATACGATCTCTTATTTTCTTTCAACCAAGTCAATGAAATTCTAAAGATATATTTGACCTAATTAATTAAATTAAGCTGTAATTTTCAGACAATGTAGGCTAAACAGAGACATCTCTGATTGAAGATTTTGTTTCAAAAGTTTTCTCCTCGATGGAGCATCTTTTTATTATTGTCTTTGCCTCTACCAAATGCCATTTGGATCCATGAGCTGCAAATAGTAAAACATTTTTTTCCTTTAAATATTATTTTCTTTTATGATGATACTACAAGATAAGTTTGGACCCTTAAACAGACCCGATCTACTTGACCTACCCTCTCTGAACATTTTCGGTCCAAATTCGAATTTCATCTTGCCAACGGAGGTTCAACTATTCTAATGAGGTTGTAAGAATTCCTCAAATACTTAACATTTTCATTAGTAAAACAAAATTCTTGTTCGACCGTCGTTTTAACTGCATGAAAACTGCACGCTCGTAACTAAATTTACAAAAAGACCATATCTTTTTTTGGAGAACAAGGACGGTTTTTATGTTGTTTAAAATTATTGTTCATACTGGACTATTGTTAGTAAAAATGAGACTTTTGATCTCACACTCAAATAGTAACATGCAAAAATGAATCAATACTAGTTAAAATAATCAAAATTTATTTAATTTGTATCTATATTGTTGGTTGGATGATGAACAAATATACATATCTTTACGTTACGTTTGGTGTGTGTATATATGTATATATAAAAGAATGGTCGTACAATGCCTAAGATTCTTGTAAGTTTGATAAGTGTTGGATATAACCAATTTAATTAAAAAAATATGTAAAAATTAACAAGTTTCCAAGGAAAGACATCGAAAAGAAAAACAGAAAAGATAGACGTAGAATTGCATATCTGCATGTTCGATATGCCAAATGAGATGAAACAGCTTTGTCTACAAGGCATCCTCTGTTCATAAAATAACCAAACTTGGTGTACTTTTGGATTTCTCTAATCATTTAGTGGCGACTACCTGTCACGGCACGACAAACAGTGCGTAATTTATGTCTTTGATCTTTTATATTGATATTCTTTAATATTTTTTTAAAGTTAAATCAGTTATGCCACTTGACAATGTTAGGTTGGCCGTCGGTTACCGTAATTATAGTGCGGTTGATTTTCAATTAATTACTGGAGGAAAAAAAGTAAAAATCAATTTAGATAAACAACTTTAGGATAATTTTTAAAAACAAAAAGTAATTTTCATTCCAAAGAAATTAAAACCATGATCAACTCCCGAGCTTCTAAAGTCCTTTTTCAAAATTTGGAAATTCAATACAAAGCGCAATTTTTTCTCTTTTCTAATTAAATATTTAAATAATATTTAAAAATTATTTTTAATTTAATTAATTGAACCATCAAAAACTATTAATACCTCTCTAGATTTTAGGTACTCACTCCTAGTAGAAACTAATTACCCATCTTAGAGCCAAACTTTTAGAGTACATAAAAGACCCCGGTGGCTCCAAGATGGCATCACTTTGGAGTCTCCATATATCCCAGTCTTTCACGAAGTTAGATTCTTAAACATAATTAGATCATTGCAAGTACCCATTCTTAATTTCCTATTCACAATATTTATAAAAAAAATACGGATTGTAAAAAGGATTATGTTAATATGCCTTGAACCAATCATTGACCGGAATACTACGGGGAGTCCGAGGGGCAGAGCCCCTCGGCGGTGGTCTCGCTGACCGGTCAGCGAGTCAGGGGTTCAGGGGGCGACCCCCCCGGCGGGGGGGAGGGGGCTAGGGTTTATCACTGGGATTGTTTTCAGTTTTCTAGTCGAATTACGGTTTATTTCTTTACCCTATATATATACATACGTTGTACCTAGAATACATGTATCTCAGTATTCTGCTCTATAATAAAACTCTGCTTTCTCTGTTGTGGATGTAGCTAACGTAACAGTTAGTGAACCACGTAAATCTCTGTGTCTCGATCTCTATTATTGTTCTCGTTCGATCTCTCGTTATAACAGATTACATAAAAACTGTCCCTCATGTTTTTTTTAAATATGAGCCCAAAAATAATCCCTATTTCCAAATAGGTGGAGCCTGTCCCCATATGTAGGGGTGGTTTTTATGTGGTCTGTTTTCAAGAACCATAAAGAACCATTGCAATGTTTATCATCTCTTGATAAGTTTCGAGCGTGGAGCTCATGTACACGACACGACATAACTGCTCTCTTGAGCGTCTTCTTCTATTATTGGGAGGGTTGTTTGTACAAACTTGGCTTAAAAGCTGGTCTTTGGCAAAAGAGGTAAAACTGTACAAAAGCGTGGGGTGTCTTTAACAACCACCACGAGCTGCTCCTTGTTTTTTATTAGACCCTCCGGCTTCACCCGCTATTTCACGTGAGTACAACTGTAACTCTAACTGACAAATATAAAATGGGTCCCACAAATAACGAGATATTTTTGCCGTGACCCATTTCTCTCTACTCTGTCTAAAGTAAAAGAGAAGTAGTGTGTTTGTGCTTTGTGGTTGTTGTATATAGCTGTCAAAACTATTGGGCTTTTAGTTGATGGTCCACTAAGAAAGTTTTTTAATCATAATAAGCCCAAAGTGGGGGGACCCTTCACTATTCATAATTTCCATTAGAAATTTGGTAGTACTTAGGAGCAAATATCAAGTAACAAACAAGCAGATGGGGTTCACATAATTCTCACTAATAGATTGATAGAATTGGACTTTAGCTTAAGATAGGTACTTCGTTTTGTGGGTATGAATAAGAAAAGATCCAAATTAGAAATTGAATTTTAGTTGTTGGTCTTGTGGGATAAAATGTGGATCCATGTGATCCGACAACGAATCACTAAAGTACATTGGTAAAATCGACGGAGGATGATATCAACGATCTGAATTCAAAATTCATCAGTATCAAATTTTTTATTTATAAAGAAAATAATAAACATTGTTGACCGGTTTATTTATACAAACATTATTAAACTATACTTCCTTCGTCTAAAAATAGATGACTTATTCATTTTAAAATTTTGTCCACTAATAGATGATCTATATCATTAAACAAGGGGATATTTTTAAAATTATCATTTTAATTGATTATTTTTAATATAAAAAATATGTATAATTTGATAGTCATGTATATATTTATTACGTAAGTGTTTTAAAATGTTTTTCAATGATATAACTTTATGATATCCATGGTACATTTTTAAAGATTAATCATTTCTAAATTTTTGCTAATTATTGTCTATAAATGTATAATTGTAAAAAAAATTTTTTTTTTTTTTTATCTCAAGTATTGTACAAATTTAAACTAGATCATCTATTGAACGGAAGGAATATGAACCATCTATAAATTAGGTCACAAAACTATCGCGTGCGCAAGTATTAGTTAAGAAACCTAAAACATTATCAAATTTATCAGGGGGTTACTGTTTTAGAAAAATGGGTTAGTTCGGAGTTTGAGAAGGGATTTATGATGGTTGTGACAACTGATGCATGTGGATGTGGGGATGGTATTTGTAGAGAGACAAGGAAGCTTGGTCCTTACAAAATGTTCCCTCCATAACCTTACCATATTAAATTCACTTATCGTTATCCAAAATCTCTAAAAATCCCTTTAACATATGTAAAAGCCAATCAACTCACTTAGACTGTAAAATTTGTGGACCATGAATCCATGTTCTTGTGGAGATGAGAGGAGGAGTGCAAAAGGGGGGACACTGGATTATCCGAAAACAAATGCGTCCATAAAGGAAGCACCTTGGATTATGACAACACTGCCGTGCCGGCGTTCTCATATTGGGCATCATTTTACTAGAGCACTGTATGTAAGCTAAGTCTAGCGGTGAGTATGGCCGATATGGACTGATTTTCACCTCATCCGCATTCAATTTAATTCATAACGGATTTTAAATATAGTATCCGTATCCAATCCAGCATCCAACGGATTTGTATCCAATGGATACATGGATGGAAGAATGAGATGTGGATAATCCAATGGATTTGTTTATAATTAAAGTTTATAGACAACAAGTTTATGGATCATTTTAGAAATAAGACTTCATTTTTAAGGGTTTAAATTTGGATTTAAGTGTAATGCTTTGAAGTTACTCAAAATTTGAAGAGGAAGAAAAACCCGACCCTTTTAAAATAAGATGTTTTTGGTGTTTGGGATCAAGTATGTCCACCTATACATATGTTGGTCTTGTATCTTATAAGATCATCAAAGTAAGATATGAAAGGAATACCTAATTTATCAAAAAACAAATGTACTAACTTCATATTTGTATTGAAGAAGTTTGATAAAAAAAATGTACTAACGGGTCCGGATGTCCAACGGATTTTCAAGGTTTCATCCGGGCCCAATCCAAAATCCGTTGGATTTCAAAAATCCCATTTGCATCCAACCACTTAGTGAACGGTCCGGATACCCATCTGTTATGTTTTTGTGGAGCCTGGTAGTGCACGACCCGGTTCCGTATTTGACCCGATCCAACTGGAGAATTGCCCTATCTAGGATTTGTATCTTAGTATTTTTGTATCATCGTTGTATTCCTCTGGAACATTGTTTTTGAGATCATAGTGATTTTTTGAGATCATAGTGAAACCGCAGTCGCTCCTTGGACGTAGCCTAATTTGGGTGAACCAAGTAAATCTTGTGCCTTTTATTGCTTTCATTTTATATTCTTTATATCATCGATCCTAACACCATCTACGTCCAGTTCATTTAAATGGCTGGTGCTAGATTAGGGGTGAACAATGGGTGAAATCTGCGAATTTGTGTCATCTACGTCCAGTTCATTTAGATGACGGGCGCTAGATTTTCATTCACGTCCAGTTTATCACCCGTAGATTTAACAACATCAATGGAAAGCCGGGTGGATGGACTGGATATGCATGGATTTGTGGTTTTGTGTTAAAATTTCTATTTAAGAAAGATGAAAACAAAACTACACAAAAACATAGTCAAATTATTAATTTATGACATCCTAAATCATCCTTTGAGAAATATCCTTACATGTTAACTAAACCTTCTCTGCTTCTCTACTAGATTGTGTACGCCTAGAACTTTCCATAAATGACTAATACGAAGTAGACATCCTACTGGGTATAAATTATTAGACTTACCTTTATATCTTACATAATTCTAAAAATACCTTTAATTTAACGGATGCGGGTGTTTATTGAATTTCTAGACTTGCATCTATATCCAATCTAGTATTTAATTGATTTCTAAGAATACACCCATGTCCAATTTAACCATGAATTGGTGGGAACTGTTGAGTGTTCACCCATCAATTTACGGATGGATTGGATCAGATTGGTAGATTGGACCACCCATGGTCACCCCTAGTTGTGATACATATGCATGTGGGGATGGTATCTATAGTGTTTTTCTTGTGGCTTTGGCTTGACCTTTCAACATCCAAAATGCTATCTTCAATCTCCTCTCTTCGGATATTTTATTATTGGAAATAGAGAGATAACTGATGATACTAAGGCTTTGTAGAAAACCATTTTGGCCATTGCCAATAAACTGTAACTCGAACTTGTTAAGGTAACTCTTCTTTTTATAAAAAAAATAAACATCCAAAATGCTTCGTAAAAAATAATATGCATTTCTACCAAAATCTCAAAAGGTCACTTTAAATATTTGTAAAACCCAATCAACTCATTTAGTCTGTAATTTTGGACCATGAATCCATGTTCTTGTGGAGACGAGAGGAGTGCAAAAGTTGGAAACACTTAATTATGCGAAAACAAATGTGTCCATAAAGGAAAATTTTAATGAATCTGACAACACGGCATTCTCATATTGCGGGAAACTACGAACAATCATTTACAATTGGTACTAGATGTAAACTAAAACCATCCGGCAGCAATTTCACCGGACTTTGATCTATGCTGTTGTGCGTGTTTTGGTTCTGCTTGTCGGCCTCTAAATTGTATAGTAATATAGCGGATGTCTAGACTCCGTGACTTGAGTCGAAAACTAAAATCTGGAGTCTACAATCTCATAGCTTTCTTGTAAGATTAATACCATTTTTCCAAAAACATGATATATCTTTCAGATTTTCTTTTTTAATTAAAAAAATCATTCTCACAGTTTTTCTTATTGGAGTTAGCAGTGTTGTCTTTGTTTCCTATGTAGATATTTTGGGGTTACTAATAAAGTAGCAATATATTTTAGATGACAAATGAAACGAGTCTTTGGTGACAATAAATTTACAAATTAGCTAAATTGAAGTAGGCATGTTTAATATGACATGTCCAATTACTATGAGCTCGTAATTGTGAATGAAATTTCATGGCGTAGGGTTATGACCCTATAAAAAGGATCTGGGAAAAGCAAAGAGGAACGAATAATCCCCTTTTATATGGCTATATATTCTACTTAAAAGTGTACTCCATAAAAATATCGACATGTTATAATTTTCACTTGAAAATTATATTTAACTGCAAAATTATTGACATGTTAGAGGAAATTGAAAAAAATTAGTTAAGAGGAGCAAAAATATCAACCAATTTGAAATAGAAGTTATGATTTCCGGTAGTAATCCGACAAATACTTGTTTAGCAAGGGGGTTGGACTTGTTTACCGGTTGTTTTTTGGACAATGATAAGTTTCTGGTGCAGTGATATGAAACTTGATAGAGATAAAAGGAAATTCAAGGCTAAGATCCTGCAAAGGAAAAGCATATTATTAGAAGGCTGATATAGGAGTTCCAAAATCCTGGAGGGGCTCTTCTAATAAGACGAAATAAAGACATTTTGAAGTAAAACTCAAAAACCCCTTATCCATAATATTTTTACAATACCTAAACCACCCCTGATTAGTTAATCTTAATCACACTAATTAATAAATAAATAAAGCTAATCATGATTAATTAAATATAATCTTTTACTTAATCAAATGATTTGAATTTTTTTTTTTTTATTTGTGTTTGGTGGGAAGAAAAACTAGATGAAATTTAAGAAATTTTTGTCGTTTTTTTTTAAACCCTAGATTTTGATTCAATCAACCGTAGTAGCATTGAGAATACCTCTAGCTTAAACTCTTGGTCTTTTTATGGCTCAAATTTGATGAAATCACGATTTGAAAGATGGATTTTTTGTTATTCAGAGAAATTTACGGTTGGGTTTTCATGTCGAACTCAACCGTAACACGAAGAACACCGATGAACACCATTTTTTCCCAGAATTACGGTTGGGTTTTCAACCAAACCCAACCGTAAATCGAAGAACAATGATGAACACCATTTTTTTCCTAGTTTTATGGTTGGGTTTGAGGCTCGGACCCAACCATAAAATACAAAAAAAATTCTCCTTTCTAGGGGATTATGTACGGTTGGGTTTTGGCTTAAACCCAACCGTAAAATCCAAATTAAGTTTACAATTTCAACTTGCACTTATGGTTGGGTTTTGCCATAAAACCCAACCTTAATCCATCCCTTGGAGCATTGAGTTTTAAGGTCAAATTTGGGTTTCAAAATCAAAATTTTGAACTTATTCAATCATTTTAACTAGATTGAAGGTAAATTGGGTCATTCAAACAAAGAAAAACCGAAAAACACACAAATTAGAAAATCAATTTTAAGTTATCCAGTAGGATTTACGGTTGGGTTTTGGCTTAGAACCCAACCGTAAATTCTAGTGTTAGTTTTAGTGCATACTCTTTTACGGTTGGGTTTTGTAATGAAATCCAACCATAACAAATATGTGGTTTTAGTGCAAATTATATTACGGTTGGGTTTAATAATCGAACCCAACCGTAAATATGAGTTTTTAGTGAAAATTTAGTTACGGTTGGTTTGAGTCATCGAACCCAACCGTAAATGATCATCTTCATCTCCTATATCCTTCATTTTCTATGCATAAATCAATCTTGTATTTGTTTTTTGTTGGTGGGAAAAGTTGAAGAAAGATAAGAGATTTTTAACCCAAAATTTTGAAAAACCCAAAATAAGTGATTCTAGTGGCAAATTCGTGGAGGGTGAATCCTTGTATGATTGCCAAACTAAATTCTACATACCCAATGAGGGAGACCCAACTATGTATGATTATTTGGATGGTAGAGAGGTTTTAAGTGAAAATTGTGACGGTGAAACTCAACCAAATGGAGAAAGTAGTCGTCATACCTCTAACTTAAACTCTTTGTCTTTTTTTGCTGATATTTGATGAAATGAGGTACATAATAGTGAGTTTTATTTGTGACTCCGCCATGTTTACGGTTGGGTTGTCTTCAGAAACCCAACCGTAATTGTACATTTGATGGAGGAAAAGTACACTTTAACAGTTTTACGGTTGGGTGTATACCACAAACCCAACCGTAACTCATTATGTGCATGGGTACTTATTGCACTAGTTACGGTTGGGTTTGACTCTTTAACCCAACCGTAAAATTGTTTGGGATTTTCTTTTGTTGGTTTACGGTTGGGTCCGACGCTTCTACGGTTGGGTCTGACGCTTCTAACCCAACCGTAAACTTATTGGTTTTAGTGTTTTGTTGCCTAATGCCTTGATCTTTTTTGTTCATCTCGCGGTTGTACCTCAACCAATGTATGATCAGCCTCCTCCAAATGATATTCAAACTAGAGATACTACGGATCACTATTTGAACAACCTGATAGGTTATAGATAAGTTGTTAATCCCTTTCGACAATATAGCTAATGCCATTTTTTTCTCCTAACTTTGTGTTCTTGGACCATGTAGACATGGGATAAAAAAGATGATGCAAAGAAATGGGCTATAGAACATGGGAAACTCATCATGTGTGTGATTGTTTGTAACAACCAACAAAAACACAACCGCTTTCAAATGGTTTGTGAGTGTAGTGTACAATACACAAGACATGCGAAGAATGGTACTGAGTATGTACCAAAGACGAAGATCAAGCGAAAAACTTTCACTAAGAAGACGGGATGTCCTTTCAAGCTTCAATTTCGTACCAACAACGAGAATAAGTGGTTCTTGTCTACAGTTGTATGCGGTCGTCACAACCACCTACCACCAGAGACTTTGTTAACGCATCCTTCTACGGCACGGCTCACCGAGGAAGAAAAGCTCATCGTAAACGATATGATGGAAAAGCGTTTGAAACTCAGTGATATACTCGGCCACTTGAAGAAAATAAACCCAAATAATATGTCTACGTTGGAGACAACCTACAACGCCAAAGCCAAGTTGAAGTGTGAGAAATGGGAAGAAAGGGACCCGATCCAATAACTTTTGTACTTGGGGGAGACGAAAAACTACATCATGTTTCACGAAGAAGATGAGAATAAAGAAATTAAGCATATTATATTGGCTCATCCCGAGTTTATAAAGTTAGTACGGTGCTCCCATCAAGTGCTTATGATGGATTGCACGTACAAAACTAACAAGTATGAGCTCCCAGTTTTGAATGTTGTAGGCCAAACTTCTACCAAGTCCCCGTTTAGTGTTGCCTTTTGCTTCTTGAGAAACGAGCTCGAAGAAAGCTATGTGTGGGCATTGGAACAAATTAAATTATTCTACGTTAAAGGATATATCCCTAAGGTAATTATCACCGACAAAGAACAAGGCTTGATGACCATTACAAGGGTATTCCCAGATGCTCATCATCTTCTTTGCACGTTCCACTTGTGGAACAATATTCAAACCAAGTGCAAAACGATTATTCGGCCAACAAAGAAAAGCGAGATGGACAGAATTAAGAAATTGCCGGATGCTGAACAAGAAACGGCCAAAGAAAAATTCGAGGAGGACGAAAAGTTGGCGGAACTAAAATGGGTTAGTTTCCAAACTGAATGGGGCACCAGCCTTTTCCAACTTTGCGACCCCAGCCTTTTCCAACTTTGCGACCCCAGCCTTTTCCAACTTTGCGGTTCCTCCAAACTTCTCCTTTAGCGAACGCAGCAATATTTTCTTGCTCATACCTTGAACTTTCTTCGTTGGCATCCCCGGTTTATCTCCACTGAACAATTTAAACTCAGATTCGGCTTCGCTCTTCTCCCATCCAAGTGTATCTTTCACAAGTGCATAAAGATCACTCCATGACATGTTGTTGTTAAAACCCTTAGACACTGATTTACCATCCACCTCCAGGCCAAGAATTGATTGGACATCATCCGGCGTTATTGTCATCTCGCCGAATGGGAGATGAAACGTATCGGTTTTAGGCCAATAACGTTCCCTGAAGGCTGCGCAGACAACCTGTCATACTCCCACATCGAATTGGTAATTCCGGAAGCTAACTCGGTACCATTTACGAGAAGTTGTACGGCCATGCATTCATCAGTTAAGGGCCAATGTTGAGCCCTTTGACGAACCAATTTCTTGATAACTTGTGTATGATCCTACAAAGAATAAAAAAAAATTTGTTTTACTTACAAAAGTTAATAAACAAAAATTTAACAGAACAAGAGAAGTGTTTAGATTAATACCTTGGTCTGTGCAACTTTGGCAGCCCATGAATGGGGATAACCAAATAATATTGCAGATTTGTCTGGGGCCTCACCCCAAAGTCCTTCATTCCTCCTCTTAGGCCACAGTTGAGGTTCGGCCTTTTCTTTGGGAATTTCTTTGGCAACCCTTTTTTTTACCTTTGTTTGCTTTTGTTGAGGTTCGGCAGAAGCAACAACAATTTCTTTACCTTTGGCTTGAGGGACATGTTGTTCTCTATCCCTCTCTTCTTCCTCGTGTTGTTGCTCTTGTGGTGGTTCTCTAATCACAAAAGAACCTCTAGGTGTTGGTAGATCACTCAAGCCTTGGAACACACTATATTCCTCTTGTGCAATTTGAGGAACACTACCACCCCCTACCTCAAAAGATGGGATTATGGGTCTTACTCACGCCTCTCTTCTGAACCCCTAAATGTTTTCCGTGGCGAGGGGTTGGAGTGTGAGAAATTGGTGTTAAATTGTTACTCCTCTTATTCTTCCTACAACACACAAGCAATACAAGTTAGATAATTTTCAAGCAATTCAACTTAACTAAAAAAATTTTGACTACACAGGATTATTTACGGTTGGGTTTTTCTTAAAAGCCAACCGTAAATTTCCAGTTGAAAATTTTGTCACTATTTTATGGTTAGGTTTTAACAAAAACCCAACCGTAAATACATGTAAAAAGATGTGCACACTTTTCTTACGGTTGGGTTTTTCTAAAAACCCAACCGTAAGACTCTAACAAAAATTTTGTTTGCGCTATTATTACGGTTGGGTTTTGAGAAAAACCCAACCGTAATTTTTTTTTTAAAAATAGCGCAAATTTTTTACGGTTGGGTTCAATTTTGAACCTTAACCGTAATATCCTTAACTCTTCATCTTCTTCCCTTTGATTTTCGGTTGGGTATTGAATAAAACCCAACCGTAATATGACGAACATGATATATTACGGTTGGGTTTCCACACGAACCCAACCGTAATATCAACTGTGTCCAATTTTTTTAAACCAAAAACACAATCAAACATGCGAATCAATCAATTAGAAGTTCTATGAATAACATGGGTTTTGTTCAATACCTTAGATACACCATTGTTGGATTTTACGGTGATTGATTTTGCTTTTCACTATCGATTTCTTCTTTAATCTCTTGATTAGGTTGAAAGGAGCAGGGTTGATTGCCATCACTACTACATTTAACGCCTTTAGTATGCTTCTTCATCTCGAATTGTTGAGTTTAATCGACGAAGAATTTTGCGAATCGACGATGAATTTCGATGGATTACGGTTGGGTTTTTGTTTGGTTTTTGATAGTCTAGTTTTTGAAAGTTATGAAAATGAATAGTGTTAAGGGTGTTTAGGTTTTAATTGACATAAGGGTAAAATGAACATTTAACCAAACTCCTAGGACATCCCTTAACGAAAAATTGGGTCACCTCGCCTCCACTTGGAGCCCCTCCAATATTTTGGATCCCCTATATCAAGCTTCTATGAGGGACATTGTTGTTACATAAAGTTGTTCGTGGCTTTTTTACCAGATTCAAGTTCTTCTCTTCCTATTTTTATAAGCTCAGTTTTTCACTAATCTTTTCTTTTATTGTAATTTCTCCTATTTTTATAAGCTCAGTTTTTCACTACTCTTTTCATTTATTGTAATTTCATTTATAAAAGATCCAAACCTTTAGGTAGATCACATTTTATCCCAACGAGAGAACTCTTGGGCGAAGATAGGCGTGCATTGGTTTGTACACGAATACGTGAGTTATACAGAGTGCCGAAAGAAATTGTCCTTTCCATAAGATAGTTATTTAAGAATACTTATTTTTCTAGAGTCGTTAAAATAGTTCTCAACCATATGAGTGGTTTTCCACTTTTCTTGTCTTCTTTACCGACTTCGATAGTGGCTCTTGATAGTTCTTATACCACTTAAACTAAAACATTTCTTCCATTTGGACAATAGCACCGTTTTTTTCTCCAAATCTTGGAACATCTTAATTTGTTGATTCAACCATTAAAAGCCTGGCGTTTTTGAGGGCGACCAAAAATTAATTTGGGGCGATTTTTTTAAACCCATCGCATAGATGTGGCTATGGGATAACCTAGTGGTATGTAAAAATACTTAAATACTGTTTCACTAACTTGGTGCAACTATCATAATCGGTAGTTTAAAAAAAAAACTATCGATTATGCATGTTCTTTATGTTGGAATTTTGAAAAAATTTACGATTTCCAATTTGGTGCAACTATCATAATCGATGTTTTAAAAAAAAATAAACTACTGATTATGCATGTTCAGCATGTTGGAGTTTCGAAAAAAAATGCGTTTTCCAATTTGGGGCAACTTTCATAATCGGTAGTTATGCATGTTCAGGATGTTGGAATTTTGAAAAAAATTTCAATTTCCAATTTGGGGCAACTTTCATAATTGGTTGTTTAAAAAAAATTAAACTACCGATTATGAATGTTCAGGATGTTGGAAATTTGATAATTTTTTCTATTTCCAATTTGGGGCTACTTGCATAATCGGTAGGTTAAAAAATTCTTAACCTACCGATTATGAGTGTTCATAATATTGGAAGTTTGATAATTTTTTCGATTTCCAATTTGGGGCTACTTGCATAATCGGTAGTTTAAAAAAAATTTAAACTAACGATTATGAGTGTTCAAGATGTTGGAAATTTGATAATTTTTTTTATTTCCAATTTGGGGCTACTTGCATAATCGGTAGGTTAAAAATTTCTTAACCTACCGATTATGAGTTTTCAGAATGTTGAAATTTTGATATTTTTTTCGATTTCCAATTTGGGGCTACTTGCATAATCGGTAGTTTAAAAAAAAAAATTAAACTATCGATTATGAGTGTTCAGAATGTTGGAAATTTGGGCAACTTTCATAATCGGTAGTCTAATAAAAAAATTAAACTACCACTGGAATCGGTAGATATATTACTCCATTATCTACCGATTATGATACGTCCATGAAATTAGATGCATGCAAAAAATGAATATTTTTTTGTTAACGATCACAAAACATTGCATTAATATTTGTGTATACATTTATGTTCAAAATATATATTCAAAATCAACTATTCACCATCCTAGTTCAAATCAATTGCGTCCTTTACTGAGCTTGTTAAACGATCCCAATGCTTCATGTTGGACTCGTATTTCTTCAACCACTCCTTACAATGGTTAGTTGGGAAGTAATCCGACCACCTACTCAATGGAGGTAATTGACAATCATCCGTTAAACTTAAACCGATAAAATGATTGTCATTAACAAATGCCATAATGATTCGTCTATCCTTGACCGACTCATCACACACCGTCCTTGTGGGTGTAAATGTGACACTCACTCCTGATGAAGGAGGACAGAAAAAATGTACCACGTATTTCAATACATCCGCTAAAAGATACCCACATATCGGCATTACCATCCAATACCTGGATCCGATTGTCTCCAGTCCGTTTCGGCATTTTACACGAGTATATAACTCTTTGAACTCTTGTTTTCTTCCATGTCTATCTCCTTGTCTCATCATTTCAATATAAAATTCTTTATCCTCCAATAATTGTGCGGCCATCTTATTTCTTAAATATTTCCATTGATATTCTCGGTAACCGCCTCACTAAAGTTTCCTATTTGTTTCGAAGCAACGTGGAAACCACAATTGCCATCCCCATCGACATCATCGGTGGAAAAAACAAATGGTATAATGAGTAGAGGGAGTTGTTCCAAATACTCATCGTGTATAGGTTGGGTTTGACTTAGTTGGGAAGGAATAGTAAAGACCTTAGCTTTTACTTGTCGTGAGCTGGTCCACCTTGATCCTTCCTTGGACGACCCCTTTTCGCTGGAGCCGGCAAATCTTCATACTCAGCTTCAGTATGTTCATGCCTAGAAAGGTCACGATGACTAGATAACCATTCCTTCAACTATTTTCTTTGAATTAACCTCGGCTTTTCGGTATTCGGCCTACCCATCACCTTTCCTTTTACTGGTTCACGAACAACCTTTTGACAGGGGTGAAGGGCTTCCTCTAAATAGTGTATCAATATTTTCTTTTGCGCCCCATTTGATGTAGAGTAACGCTCGAGTATTCGTGCAAATATTTCAGTCTCCACGAACGACGCACCATCAACCACCGGGGTGCTTGGAGTGAAAGTTAATTGCTTCCAAAAGGGATGTATATCATTAATGTCAATCATTTCAATATACCTTCCAAACATGTGACGACACGGGAGTCCAATACCTATCATCGTCTTGCAGTTGCAAACCGTAGTCTCATCATCGTGATCTCTGTACAACTCCAATTGTTGTATCATGAAATTTATTGCCCACCAAGAAAGTTTGTAAACTATACCCCTTAGAAGATTTCTATGTTTTAAATGTGCCAAAGGGAATCTATGCTGACTTTTTTCCATTGAACCATAAATCTTAGTGAGGTCACGATTGGTGAACTCATGGATTGCTTCTTGGACCGATACGACGCCATTTTGGCTACCGACTAGTATTTTCTTTAATCGGCCATGAGACCCCTCTGAAATGCTTGTTGCCTCATTCTTGAAGTTCTGATATTCATATGTCCATGCAAACACAAACTTATCCTTATGCGATCCCAACCATTGTGATTTGCAATACTTAACTGGTTTGGGATAGTTCTTGCACCATTCATCCTCAAAGTTCTTCAAGTTGTATTCACAAACTTCCTCCGTCATTTACCAAACTATCTTATCCTATGCTTTTAGAAATAAAGACCACTTTATTCCATCATCGACCAACCTTTTTTCTTCTTCTCGTTCTTCCACGGTTAGGTTACTAATACGTTCATCCTCTTCCTTCGACCTCTTGGTACCTATGTTTCGTTTTTCAGCTTGGATATGATGTCTGCAATTGGATTTGATGTTGCATTGAATGTGCCACGTATAAAGAAAATTCTAGGCTTCCGGAAACACTGCCTTTGTTGCATTCATCAAGGCTGTATCGTTATCCATTACAATAACCCTTGGAAAATGCTCGCCATTATAAATCGACCTTAATGTTTGCAACATCCAAATGAAACTCACATCGTTCTCAGCATCCATTAAACCCCAAGCCACCGTAAATGTGTATTTGTTCGAAGTGTGGCAAGCGATGTTCAACAACGACATGTTGTACCTGTTTGTCTTGTAAGTAGCATCTATCAACAAAATTTGATGAAAACATTGAGCCAATTGGATCATCTTCTGATGTGCCAAGAAAATACGAATCACCTTACTATCTCTTTCTTCTTTTTTCAACGTGTAATTGTGTTTCTCGGCTAACCACTCTGATTGTTGCATAACCATTCGACCTTCCCATTCCGTCCTTTTGAGCGTTGCTATCGCCGAATAAATTGTAGACAACGAAGATAAGTTGTTGGGGTCGTCCGCCTTTATCTTAGATAAAATTGCACTCGCTTTCATTACGGTCCTCATAGACTTCACCGTCTCCATTTCCTTTGGTTTTAACTTGGCAACCATTACGTGCCCAAAAATATTTTCCGGATTTTCGTGGTTGTGACGACCATTATCAACTCTAAACATTTTTCATACTTTTCCTTTCTTACCTTCGGGCTTATGGAAGATAATCTTAAATGGGCATACAATCTTCTTTGAATTACCTCGGTACATCCTCTCCGTCTTCTTTACGTATTTAAGATTCTTTCCCACATGACTCTTTCGCTCGCCATCTCTCTCACATATCATTTCAAATGGATCAACTTTCATGCAATTATTCTGAACTACAACGCACATCTTCTCTTTTGTGTTGTTGATAAGTCATTCCTTTGCCTCCGCCTTACTTCCAAATGTATAATGCGCATATAACAAAACAAATATCATAAGCCTAACCATGTAACATACATTCTTAGAACAAGTTAAGAGTGGGTAGGTAGCGTACCAAATTATTTGCATAGTGTAGGGAAGTATCAGGACCCTCGTATGAAGCAGGATTAACCCATTCAATAATCTACGTAAAATAGCAATGAGTTAGACAATGATAATCGGTAGTTAATTATGTTCACTTACTACCGATTACCAACAATCGGTAGTTAATAATATCCCTGTGCTACCGATTATCATCAATCGGTAGATAACATATATTCCTAAACTACCGATTATAAAAAGAAATCAAGTCAAATCCTGTACACATATAATCGGAGGTTTAGTGTGTTACACTAGTACCGATTATAATACAATCGGTAGGTAACTATATGCCATTAACTACCGATTACAAAGTTTACAAAATAAAAAATTTGTAGGTTTGGAGAAATTCAGTTTTGGGGCGACTAACACAATCGGTAGATAATAAGTTCTTCTAAACTACCGATTATGCAAACAGAATTTCAAAAAAAATCAATTTGGGGCGACTAACATAATCGGTAGTCAATAAGTATTCCTAAGCTACTAATTATGCAAAAAAAAAATTCAAAAAAAATCAATTTGGGGATTTTGTATAATCGGTAGTAAGTAATCTTCACGAGACTACCGATTATATAAATTTTTTAGAACAGAAGTATAATCGGTAGTTTATGGTACTCCATAAACTACCAATTATGGGACGTCCTAGGCATTAAATGCATGCAAAAATGAATTTTCTTTGTTGTCGATCACATACAAACACATACAAATTGGGTTTTGAGCTTCTTAACACAATACCTGATTGTTTGATGCATTATTATCTTCATTTTGATGTGATTCATCGTCTAGGTTTTCTTCCACACCAAAATTTGGATCATCCAACAAATAACCCAAATCGTCATCTATAAACGTATTTGAACCTTCAATATTATGTTCTTCATGTTCAATCTCACCTTCTTCCTCATACTCATCCATGTTTGTGATTGAATTTAGGTAAAATCTGATTTCTCAAAAATTCTTCTTCTTCTTCTTCTTCTTCTTCCTCTTCCTCCTCATCTCTAACACACTCGCTATTTATATTCTAAAACTAAAACTCAAATTCATCATCTAACGCTAACTATAACCAATTTAATTAACTAATTAATCAAAATTAACACTAATTAAGCAAGGATAGATTAGCCATTATAGAAAATATATGGATAAGAGATGTATTGATTTTACTTCACAATGACCTTATTTTGTTTTATTAATCGCCCTAAAATGTTTTTTTATAGCCTTCAAATTGGCCAGGATTAAAAGGGTCCTTCGATATTAAGGAAAACATTAATTTCTTGATATACGTTGGTGGTCCTTAAAGGAAAAAATGGGCAGGTGCTCGTGGAGAAGTTGTTTTATTATATATTATTCCTTGGAATGCACGTTATCAGTATGTTGAAACTCTTGGTTTTGATAACTTAGTTCGGTGATTTTGGATCTGCTGGTGGAAGTGAAATGGCTGGGGAAGTAAAATTTAAAGTTTAGTTACTTACCTTGTGGACAAAACATAAAAAAGGTTAAAACTTAAATCTAAGTCCAGTAAGTCATATCATACAAAGGGTTATATTATATTATTTTTGTATATGATTATAATTTTCTTTGAACCATTTAAAAATGAGTTATTTAGATTTAACCCATTTTAAAAAATAGAATGGGTCATTCAAATTTAACTCATTTTAAAAAATAGAATGGGTCATTTAGATTTAACCCATTTTAAAAAATAGACAATTGCGAAGGGTACTCGCCCAATAAATCTAGATATAAAATATTTCTACTCACCGGATACAAACATTACGTATGGGGTTAGATTTTTGGTACCAAATCAACCCATTACTATAATCGGACTCCCATTGAGACTTGTAGTAGAAAATGTTCCCGATACATTATATTTCTATTTGCATTTATGTTTATAACTTTAAGAACCAAATATATATATATGTATTACAATCAAGATATTTGTTAAACAAGAGTAAAAAGTGATCCGAAGAGAATAATAATTATAGTTGACTCGTTAATTAAGACATAATCAATATATTTTTTATAAGTCATATCAAATTATCTCTATTAATATTTGACCACATCTATTTTACAAATAATTTCTTCTTCCACCATGGACTCCACAACTGATACAGATCACGATCCAAAACAAAAAAAAACAGGAGAAAATTTATAATATAAAAACTATTATCGAAATTTTATACAGTTCAAATTTTTATAATCGATCAAGAACCAGTTAAAGTCTGTGGGCATCCAACTCAAAACCAATTGGCAATGAGTGGAACGGACCTTTCATACTATATTTTAAGTTCATTATGGGGATATTAGTAATGTGAGACTATTATCCTTCACATACCTCCTCACGTGTAGGGCATTTTTTGTGGGCCTCTAACACGTGGACCATTATTCGACTAGCCATTGGGCTTACTCACATACGAGCTAGCTCTGATACCAAGTTAAAGTCCGTGGACATCCAACTCAAAACCAATTTACAATGAGTGGAGTGACCCTTCCATATTATATTTTAAGTTCATTATAGGGATATTAGAAATGTGAGACTATTATCCTTCACAGAACTATATAACTTCATCTAATTGAACTTAAAAAATAAGTCGAATCCCCTTTAGATAAATCACCACCAGGTCCACCACCACCACAAATTTCTTGATTTTTATGTTATGTTGTGTTTTGTCAATTTTTTGGCATGTTATGATCTCTTAGTTAGTTGGTTCCTTAGGGTTTTTTTAATAACAAAAAAGAGCTTCCTCAGCAAACTCGAGTTACAGAGATACACTTTGCATTGGCTAGAACAACTTCCTGCAAAGCCTTAGCATCATCAGTGATCTCCCTATTCATATTGATAATTTGTTCGAAAAGTGGAGACTGGAGGTAGCTAATCAAAATATTGTTATCCCAGTACATGTTATCTGTTATATTGTTTTTAGTTACTATGCTAGCTAAGTTAAAAGCAAGGATGTTTTCACTGCGCTGGATTTTGTTAAGGTTCCCCAACACAAAAGAGACTTCCTCAAAGTTTCCTTCAACTATTTGATGATAGTTTAAACAAAATATTCCTTGAATTTCCTTTTTGTAGACGTTCTTAATGGCCTCCAGAGTCGCATCTTCTTCAAAAGAGAAATCCAAGTTTGATGTTTGCAACTCCTTGGCCCAGTTCACAACTAGTTCAGCTTCTTTTCCTGCTCCATTGCCATCTTCTATATGGATAACATAAGTTCTTGCTCCAATGAAGTTTCCTAAGAAGGACATAGCAAATATAACAATTAGTCCAATGAGGAAAAGGGGTACTATCATTTGGCATTCGAAAATTATTAGTTCCCTGATAGCAAATGTTAATGTTTAGACCAAATTTTTGTTTGTGGTTGGTTAAAACTATGCTTCTTGTTTCCTCATCAGAAGCCTGATAGTAGAGGTTGTTTCGGATATGATTTTTATTGTGGATCACTCTTTCAAAGAACTTATGCGTTGTCTGATGTTGTGAGTAGTTGAGTCAGCAGAATTAGAAATTTATTTGAAAACCAGATCACATCTATCCTTCCAAATAAACCAAGATGTAGTTGCATAAGAGGAAGTCCAGAAAAAGGAAGAATTAGCAGGAAAAAAAAAATAGTTGAGCCATTCATGGAAGCTAGCAAAATTCTGGAAAACTTTATGGTTTTCCCCAAACATCTTCATCCAAACAGAAGCAGCAAAGGGGCAGAACATAAGATAGTGAGAGATATATTTATTATCACTTTTACACCTACTGCAAACAAGATCAATGTAATGCAGAATGCTTGCAGTTCTAGCATTATTAGGCAGGATGCTCTGAGCACACTTCCAAATGAACAAGTTAATAGAATGAGAGGAATCCATTTTCCTGTCCTTCCAGGTAGAATTCATGGTATCATTTTTATACTTCTCTTCAATTTTCCAGTTGTAAAGAGACTTGACATTAAAGTCACCTTTTTCACTTAAACTCCAAGAAATGCAATCTTCTTCAGTAATAATTAAAGAAGTATCAAGAAGTACACTTTGGTCTTTAGGGGAGAACCATAAGGCAAAGATGTTGTGGTCCCAAATGCCTTGAGAATTTATAAGCTGCCTAACATGGGTTAGGTCAGGAGGGAAATTTTGAGGTTTCTCCAACAGAGTTTCTTTACCTGTGACCCATCTATTAGTCCAAATCAAGATAGTTTGACCATTTCCCACTTTCCAAATATGATACTTTTGAATATTTTTCACCCCTTCCAGAATATCTTTCCAGATACAAGAATCAGTACTTTTTTTTGAGTCGTGTCCATCCTGCTTATTTCCTGGTTACCAATATGTTTTGCCCTCATGATGGAAGAAAGAAGGGAATCTGGTTCTTGAATCAGTCTCCAACCAATTTTAGTTATCATAGCCTCATTAAAGATCCCAAGGTTTATGTACCCAAGGCCTCCCATCTCCTTTGGCTTGCATACTGAATCCCAAGCAATGTGGTACAACCTCTTTGGTTTTTCAGGATCCTTGTTCCAGAAGAAGTCTCTCCGGATTTTGTTCAATTCCTTATAGGTTTTTTTAAGAAGTTTGAAACAATTCATATTGTAGGTACATGAAGTAGAAACGACATTTGCTATAATATTGGCTCTTCTAGCAGGAGAGAGAGTTATGCTTTTCCAACCTTTTAACCTGAATTTAAGACCGTCAATGCATGGTTGGAATGCTTGGATTTTGTTTTTCTTAGTGAAAAGAGGAGAGCTAAGGTATTTTTCTTGAGCATTGAACATCTGAACACCCATATCAGCACTTATATTAGCAACTAAATAAGGACAGGTGTTTTTACTGAAGAAGATACCATACTTATAAAAATTGATCATTTGACTAGAAGAAGCACTAAACTGTTTGAAGATTTCCACCAGATTCCTACTATCAACCAAATTAGCTTTATAGAAGACCATGCAATCATAAGCAAAGAGAAGATGGCAAATGGAAGGAGTAGTAGGACAAATCTTTAACCCATTAATCATACCAAGACTTTCAGCATGAAGGAGTTTTCTAGACAAGGCTTCTATGCTGAGGAAAAACAGATATGGGGAAAGAGGATTTCCTTTTCTCAGGCCTCTATAAGGTTTTAAGAATTTGCCAGGGACTCCATTGACCAAGATAGTAAGATTAGTGGTTAAGATGTATTGATTAATAAGATTGCACCACCTCTCACTGAAGCCCATCCTTCCCATGATGGCTAGAAGAAAATTCCAATAAACTCTGTCAAAAGCTTTAGCCATGTCTATTTTAATCCCCATAGTACCATTTCCTCCCTTTTTACTCCCTTTTATTATCATATTGTGGATAAGCTTATAGGCAATAATAATATTATCAGAGATTTGCCTTCCATGAACAAAGGCAGATTAAAAAGGGGATATGAGTTTAGGAAGGAGAAGTTTCAATACTGAGCAAGAATCTTAGATATGATTTTATAAGGGGTGTTGCAAAGGGATATAGGCCTGAAATGGAAAGGAGAAGAAGGGGCATCAATTTTGGGTGTAAGGGATATGAAAGTTGAGTTCATTTCCTTGAGCATAAATCTAGAGGTGAAGAAATATTGGACCATATTGACAATTTCTTTTCCCATAGTATCCCAAGTAGCTTGGAAGAAGTTGGGAGGGAAACCATTTGGACCAAGAGTTTTGTCTCCTTCCATGCTAAAAAGAAAATTCTTGATTTCAGAATCATCAGGGGTAGCCAAAAGATTATCATTCTCATAAGTAGATATAGAACTAGGGATAAGATCAATGATGGCGTTATCAAGAAAAACAAGTTCAACAATAACTATTTGCTTAAAGTGGTTGGTGAAGCATTCAGAAACCAATATCCCATCAGTTTTGTTACTTCGCATTCTTTTCTTGGCAGAAGTATGGAAGAAATGAGTATTTCTGTCACCAAGCTATAGTTTGGTATCTGATTTTGGTTTTCCAGAACTTCTCCTGAATGTTGTACCAATGTTTAACAGAAGAATTTGCTTCCCTCAAAGCATAGCCTCTATGAGAATCAAATTTGTTTTTGGTAATCCAATCCAGATGTTTAATACTTTCCTCCAAGTTGGTTTTGATGTTACCATAAACCACTTTGTTTCACACACTGACCTTGACTTTAAACTCCTTAAGTTTTCTAACCAGGATAAACGCAGAAGAACCAACAAGGTCCATTGACCAACATTGAGCTATAATATCTTTGCAGTCCTGGTGATCAAGCCAAGGACTAAAGAATTTGAAATGGAATTCTACCAGGGTTCCAGTTAGGGTTAGAATTCAGAAAGATTGGGTTATGGTCAGAGCCAATAACAGGGAGGTTAGAAATAGTGGAGTTAGGAAATAAGTCTAACCAATTTTCAAAGTCAAGCCTCTGTTCAGTTAGCTTATTCCCTTCTCTTCTATTAAAACAAGTGAAAGGGCAAGCAGTATAATCTAAATCCATGAGATCAAGCTCTTTAATTTTACTACTAAAAATATTAGCTTCAGCAGTATCAATGGGGTGGCTACTAAATTTCTCATTTTCATGGAGAAAAAAATTAAAGTCTCCCATGATCAACCAGGGGTGGGAGATATTCTTGGCAGTTTCCTCTAATCTTTGTCAGGTTTTTGAATTTATCTTTAGTAGTATAGGGACTACCTTAATAACCAGTAAAGATCCAAGGAGTAGTATTGGAAGAAGAGATAATGACATTAATATGATTTAGGAAGTGGTCTAGAATGGAAACCTTGGAGGAGATTTCCAAGCTAGGCTAATGCCACCAGCTGCGCCAATATTACCCGTAGGGTCTACAGACCAGAAATTAGTAACCTCTATGTTTTCCAAGATAGGGATGAGATTGTAAAATTTTTGTTTAGTTTTATCCAGGAAGAAAAGGTCATGGTTATGCTTATTTAAAATATCATTTAGGTAATTACTGGTGATTTTCCTACCTAACCCTTGGCAATTCCAAGCTAAGGAAGTAGAGAATTGCCAGAAGTAGGAGACAGTAGGGTAAATAAAAATGGTTATGCTATATCCAAGCAAGTAAATAAAATTATGGTTAAAAAGAAGATCATGCCCATCAAGTAAAGAACCTATGAGGAAAAAATTGAACTTGAAATAGATGAACTTAAAATTGAGACAAAACTGAATTGGGGATATTACCTCAGAGAAACGCATGTTGTCCACTTTTTCGCCAGTATCGAGATCTGGAGCATCAACAACAAACACCTGGTGGGGGGTACCGGGCACACTAGCATGGTGTGTTGAGTCTTTGACCTTCTTATATTTAACAACTATGATCTCCATACAATCATTCTTCCTCTTAACCTCAGCAAAGGACTTAGACTTGGGATTGTCTTTATTTCCAATCTTCATTTCAAGTCTACTTTTTTCCCAAACATCTTTCTTGACTTTTTTTTAAAAATGATTTTCAATCATTTTAGCTTGGATTTCCTCAAGGGTAGGTGTTTCAGGTAGGGTGGTAGATAGAGCATGATGAATCTTTGGAAAATAATACTTATGATGATACATATCAGATTGAGTGCTTTGATTTTTTTCCTTCTGTCTGGAAGCTCCTTTGATTTGATGGACTTTTTCTTTGGGATTGGTATATTTTTTTGTTACCAGAGATGATTTTCCTGTGTTTCTTTTGGCAGGCTAGGACATCTGGATTCTGGTATTGAATTTTACCTTGGATTGGATATTGCAAACCGAATTTGAATATAATTTTTCATCAGAGCCACCTAACTCGTTTGTGTTGTTGACCATGACAATATTTCGCTGAGTATTTTTCAGTTTGATTGTAAATTCAACATATCTTTATCCGAGTAGCCTCTTTTCTGAGCCTTGGCTATGATAGCTTGTTTATGATATTGAGAAGTTTATGAAGATATGCTGAAGGAGGGAATGACCATTTTGTTAGAAGAGTTAGTTCTATCTTCATATGGTGGACCAGGATGATCAAGAATTTCTACAGACCTTACGGAACTGGAATCCATTAAGAACAAAAAAAAAAAATCCAACCAGTGAGTAATGGTGGGTGTTTGATAAGTATTTACTCCATACTTCAAAGCTCTGGTGTCGTCAATGTTCAATAAACTTCCACATTCTTTTTATGACTTTCCCTCCCATAGGTTTTTTTTTTTTACTTCATGGCAGATACCATCAGGTCTTAAGAAATTTTTCATATCCGAGATAATGTGTGTTGGAACCCTTTTGACCTGAACCCAAATCATCACAGAATAAAAATTGTTTTATCAATGAAATTTGGTCCAGAAGTTGAAACTTCAGTGAGCACAATAATTTTTCCAAATATACCTCTAGTACCACCTTTCCTAAAAACTCTTTAATCTTTAATACAACCAAGCTTGATGGAGTAGTAGTTTCTTCTTTTGATCCACAAAGCAACCTCATATTTACTTCTCAAGTCCCAATTGTTGTTTATGAATCTTGAAATATTTCGAGTATCATGAGAAGTTTTTGCTGCATAGTCTTCCTGTGAAAGTCCATTTCCAATCAACTTTACTCTTCGGCAAGATATCAGAGTTAATGAAAATATTTGGAAATAAGTCTTCAGGAATGTTGAGGGTAGAGTTCATCTGGTTGATGAGGTTAGCTATGATTTCTTTAGGTTTTGAGTTTAAGGAAGAAGCTATTAGAAAAAGATAGAGATTGTAGATGCATCGCCCTACTATTTGAATGAGAAAGAAGCAGAGGAAGAAAGGTTTTGCTTTAATTTGAATACTTTGATTTGGTTGGATGGTCAAAAGAAGGTACATCACGGGTTTATTTTTCTGATAAGGACAGTGATAGACCAACACACCACAGCTATGTCTAGAGCTTCGACCAGTGAAGATGAAACAACTCCCGAGTTTGAAGTGCATGTTTGGAACAACTCTGTGACCTCTATGTCTAGTGACCAAACTACTAGGCATAAGTAATTCTTTAGGCTAACCATTGGCAAAAATTTGTAGATGCACCTGTGTAAAATAACATAAAAATGTTACTAAAATAATAAGCTATGAGGGTGCGAAAATACCAGTTGTAGTTAGTGCCAATATTTTTGGTACACAACATCCCGTGAGGTTGACTAGACTCGAGGAGCTTGTTGGGGCTAGCTTTGGCTAATAGCTTCTTGGAGTTAAACCAGATATAAAAGGTGAAGTTTGTTCCAATCACATGGATATTTGGGAATAGTAGGTTGTTAGAAGTTACTTTGTACACCCCAGAAACAATGATGTAATCCATCCCGCTAAGGATCTGAGAGGAAATGCACATTTGACCATAGACTGCCTTATCAAAAAAATACTAGGTCGAAAGGGTATATTACCACTTGTGAAGAGATGTGACCCAAATATACCAATGAGGTCCAATATCTTCTTTGCCTGCACAAAAAGGTGGATACGCAACATCATTAGGCTGCATTTAACACAAGAAGAAACGGCGGGAATGATTAGACAACACAAATGGAAGTTATTAGGAGTGAGATATAAGCAGTTGTATTGGGAACTGCTGGGTTTAATGGATTTTGAACCGCAAAAGAATTTAGATATGTTTCTCTTCTAATCACTTAATAAAAACCTAGTTGGGAATAACCAAATCAGTTCTTCTTCTTTCTCCGAGCCACAACCCATGCAATCCCAACCGCCTAAAACATCTCCAATCAAAGCTTGGTTATCATAAAAACAAGATACCGAGGGTACTATATGAGGGTGAAGGAAATTTCATAAGGCTTCTGGAATGCTTGAAGAATGGGATCTCAAGTGTCATCCTGTGAATATGCGTCACGAGTCTTTTCCTTATGGTATTCCATATCCAAATGGATGTGAGGATATTTAGTATACTATGGACTTTGAATGGCACTGAGAGACCCTTAGATACAATCGCCTGGTGAAGCTTGAGGAGAGTTATGGTGGGTATCTTCCCAGATTTGGTCCTCTTCAAGAGACACTAAGAAGGATTGTGCAAAGTACAAGAAGAATCCAACCAGATAATCATTAGAAGTTTTATATTTACCCTAAATAAAAAAGAGCTTTTTAATTTGACATGAATTTCAATGATGTAGGTCGGATTCGTGGTGTTGCAGGCCATCGGAGAAACCCCTTTGTTAAAAGTGTTAATGAAGTTGGAAGTGAGAGTGGCAGTAGCAATGTGATTGGTGATTCTGACAGCGGAGGGTTTCTTAACAATTTATATGCTCCTTAAGGACTTGTGAGGCTTGATCTTCCTCGAGAGAGTAGATCAACAACTGCAGAAACTCCATCTTTGGATGCAGATCGCTGGATTGTACTTGTCACTCATCCTCGTCTTGGGGATTATGTGGTGACAAAGGGTATTGTTGTGGTGGCTAACAAGGCTATTGTTGCTGGTGGTGTGCAAACGGGGTTTGATTTTGTGCGTCTCCCCACCCGAACCAGTCAGATTCCGTGAGCACATGCAGTTCCTTTGAAAACACAAGCACGGTATGCTGCTGATGGCATGGTTTATCCTGCACTGAATGAGTTTTATCCATAACATGAGAGACTTGCAGCTCTGGTATCCAAGGGAATTAGAGCTAATGAAAACAATGCGCCCAGAGTTGAGGCCAACGACTTCAATATACCATGGGTACCATAAGTTGGGCAACCAGAACCCCAGGCAGCAGCTCCTTCTGAACAAGCTCTTACTTTTGTCAGGCCAGTGATGTTGCATCGAGTGCAACCCATCAGTGGACAGACACATTCTGCAACCACCACAGCCATATCACCAAAGCAGGTCTCTCAGACGACATCGGAGTTATAGACGCCCAAGACACCAATAGAAAAAACTTCTTCCAATGATACAGGTGAAACAAATCAAACAGAATTATTTTGATGATGAATTGGTTAATATGAAGCTCAGAAACACTTTTTTTTTTTTTTTTTTACTTTTTTAGACATGTGAAATTGAAAGGTAGCCAATAGTGAAGGTAGTTTTAATGAACATACAAATTGTTGAAATGTTTGAGCCTATTATGGTTTAAGTACTTGTGATTCTTTTTGGTAATGGTTTGAATGTATATGAAATCTATGTGTTTAAACTTAGTAATGGTTTGTCTAGATAACATTGATTCATAATAATCCTGAATAAAAACCTGGTTGTTGTGGGTTTTGATGGCTTGGGGGTAGAAGGGGCTCTTGAATGGTAGAGATTCTAAAATCATATGGGAGTTGGAGAATTGGAGTTCAAAAATAATAGAAACTTTCCACCTCTGTAAGGAAATGAGGAGATTTTTGGGCTTAATAATAGGTGGGGGTTTTGGTATAAATTTTGGGTTAGGCTTAGAGGTAAAAATTAGGTTAGAATAATCCTGAGCTATGGGGTTGGCATTATTTTTAGGGTTGAGAAACCTGTCCCAATTAAGATATAAGATGAGATTGGTTGAATGATATGATGAAAGTGGTTAGTTTCAAGATTACTCAAACAAATTTGATGAAATTGGTGTTTCTGAGAAGTAAAGTTTCTTTTTAGGATGAAAGTAAAGGTGAAAAAACTTCTGATAATTGTAGTTGGTAATGTTTTCCTTGTGATTGATAGTTCTCTTGAGTTTGTTATCTGATTTCTTATCTTCCTTAGTGATTTGAAGCATCATGATTGAATTAGACTGAAAAGTTTATAAAAATCCGGTAAAAAGAAGAAAAATAGCCAAAAATAATCGTTGAAGCAGAAAAGGATAAAAGAAACGGCTAGATTTTAAACATGGAAGCCTAAAAATCCCCAGAGTTAAAGAGATATAAAAATTAAAGGGAAATTAAAAGAGATATAAAAACTAAAGGGGAATTTATAAGAGCCAAAAGTTTTCCGTATAATGTTTTCTACCGCCCACTCCTTCAAGTGCATTTGAAAAGATGTTTGTATGATAACGATAAAAACATATATATAGCATATATTATTTTTTTCTCTGTTAAGAAATTAAGATTTAAATCAGTAATGGTATCTAATGCCTCTTTTAGGGTTTAATTATTTCAGATTTTTTTGTTCTTATCCCAGAATTGAAACCATGAGAATCCCTCCCTAATGTCTGGAGACCATTAGAAATTGCAACAAATTTCCAAAATTAGAACTTTATATTTTCCGACATCCCGAAGTTAGATTGGGAAATGCGATTCTTATACGAATCGTAATAGGGTTACCGAACGCGTATCGATGATTTATTGGTGCGGAGTGATTCGGATTTATTTATTTCAGATATTTTTTGTTCTTATCCTAGAATCAAAACCATGAGAATCCCTCCCTGATGTCCGGAGACCATTAGAAATTGTAACAAATTTTCAAAATCAAAACTTTATATTTTTCGACATCCGAAGTTAGATTGGGAAATGCGATTCTTATATGAGTCGCAATAGGGTTACCGAATACACACGTATCGGTGACTTATTGGTGCGGAGTGACAAATATCCTTTCGGGGTCTGGGAAGTTCACAATCCCCCTTGCCGGTGATGCTAACCTCCACTTCTCTCTCTATAGACTTCGGTTGTTCGGTAAGTCACTTTCCTCTCTTCTTCTTGTTTTTCTCCACAAGGGTTTTAGAGTTTTTAACTGCTGTAGTCTGTACAGTTTTGCTGGTGTTTGGAAAGACTACCCACAAAGCTGAAGAGTAAACTGTAAATTAGGGTATCACTTCTTCCTCAACAATTTCAAGCTTCAAATCCCGATTATAAGATCGAATTTCATCCTCGTAGATCATTGATTTAAGATCACTGATTCAGGTTCGGTTGTTCGTTTGTCAGAGAAATACTTTACTCTTTTTTAGATTTTCAGTTGAAAGTGGTCTTAAATTCTGGAATTGGTAAATTTACAGACTTGAATGGAAAGCGAATTGCCGGAAGAAGTTATAGTATTTGAGATCTTAACAAGAGTGTCACTTGGTGCTCTTTTGCATAAATTTCAATGGGTTTGCAGAGAATGGCATAACTACATTCATGAGAGTAAGTTCCAGCTCATTCACTCTCAGAGGACTCCTATTGTTGCAACAGGTTTGTTCCTTGTCATCCGACGTTCTATTGAGAACATATCTGATTCTATTAGATTCATCCCATTCAAAGATGATCATTTTACTTCCTCAAGGAATCCATCTCCTTCTCTCGACTTTCTACCATCACCCGTTGAGATTGTAGGTTCTTCTCCTTATGGTTCCCTGCTTTGCTGTGTCGCTCTTGATAAGTTACAGACAAGAAAGAGTATTCCGGTTTTCTACATATGTAAACCAGCGACTCGAGAATGGAGAAAGATACCAAACCCTTGAACAAGATTTCGAAATTTGGGAATGCGAATAGTGGTTACACAAACTTACTCTACGTTGCAGTACAAGATAGTTCGTATTTCAAATACCCGGGGTATCTTTTTGGAGTACCATTGCGAGATTCTTGATTCAGTCACTTGGGTGTGGAAGAGATCAGCCGATATGAGAACTTCTGGTTGCTTGGTTGATACATATGGTGGTGTTTATATTAATGGGTGTTTACATTGGATTAACAACCTGCGTCAAATCTTTGTTTTTTCCATAGAGCAAGAGAAGTGGAATGCAATTATCAAACTTCCGCCTGATATCGAAAGTGAATTTAATTTTTTGACTTTGTTAATCTTAATTGATGGAAAGATTGGTGTTCTGATCAGTAGTTTTAAAGAGTGGACTTAACTTTGGGTATTAGAGAATTACTACAGCCATATTAGCTGGAAGAGAAAGTTCCGCAAGGATTTGAGAGCACTCAGTCATGAGGTTGGGGATGTGTGTGTACCAATAGCTATGTCATCGACCAGTATCATCTTTATGATTGGTCGGTGTCCAAACAGCTGCCGCGCCATAACGTACAACAGCAACGATGATACTTACACCATTTCGGCACCCTTTCCATCAGATGTGAGTACATTTATTGGTTTTCCATTTGAATCAAGATTCTGTTACTTATAGTTCCACCTCTTGTACTGGTTGATGCCGTCAGAGAGGAATAAGTTATTTTCTGGAAGGCAGAAACTTATCAAAACCTTTATACCGAAGATTATCAGCTTGAGATGGTATTAATGGAAGTGTTGCAAGTAATTTGACTAAATTTATGGAAGATGGTTTTACTGTTAGAAAAAGTGAGCTTGATTCTTGTCTTATGGAATTTCGAAATATATAAAAGATGGCTTAAGGAAATGTTTTGAGGAATGGGAGTTGGGTCATTCCAGTTATGATATAAGATTACTGTTAGAGTACAGATTTGGTTATGGTATTTTGCTTTTCTCAGAGGAACCTGAGTTTGGTGCAATCCTGTAATTGCGATTTACCTTTATCAATTTTCCACTCGCAATCAAAAGCTTTAGCTTTGCTGACAAGATCCTTTTGAAATTTGGTGGCGCACAATAGTGATCCTCTATGTAGGTTGCAATAGAAGTACTGTTAGACCCATTACGCTCCTTAAGATTGGCTATATCTTCTATTATGAGACTGTCCAGCCTTAGAATTGATTGTTTTGAACCAGAAACTGACAAGGTCTCATCAGCAACTGCAATTGGCTTAGCATCAACAGTGTCATCTTCGCTTTGAGCTTCCCTACAAAGGGCCAAAGGCTTTTTCATCAGGCTTTACGTTGAGTTGGCTTTTCATATGACCTGACCTAGCTCTGCTCAGGTCAGGAGTATCAGGTCTATTAAGTGTATCTGGTCTGTCAGCTGGCGGAAGGGACCTTGGCGTGTGCATGTTTCTCTATTTATCCTTGAGATCCACATTTGGTGCCATTTTCCTGTACCATGTTTAAGTTTTCCAGCTTTAAGGGATGCTTCTTCTGCCGCAGTTCCACTTCTGTTTAGGCGCGCCATAAATTTTTCTTGTAAAAGGTACCTTAAGATGGACATGCTCACAGAAACTAGGATGACCCAAGATTGTAATTAAGTACCTTAAGAGGGACATGCTTGTAAAAAAAATAATTCCAAGATTCTGAGCATTTGAATGAAGTCTGAAAATGTTCACTGCATCTCTCTATGACTTAAAGTGCTAGACCTCTAACCATCTTTCGAGCTCGGGCAGCGTTGAATGCTCTCTTATTCCGGCTGCAGTTTCCCGTATTATGGAAGGAACAGAATGGTGACGTTTGATAATAATTAGGCTTTCATGACTGATCGGGAGTCGGGACTCGGGTTCGGAAGCAAAATCTCTGGTCCTGGCTTGGGCTGCAACTGCTGGGAATATTGGCTAATTTTGGCTCCTAAGGTTGCGTTTAGACAGTGCCGACATTCATGAGGTCCATATAAATAAGAGTCTTCGTCAATCCGGTCATTGCTAAGACAATTTCTTAATCTGATCTCAAAGAAAGAAAAACAAAGTATGAATAATTCAGACTACACTGCCGGCCTTGAAATTAGCAGGCCAAGCCGGCTATCAATTTCACAAACTTATTCAACTCAGAGAGTCTCAAACTCTTCCCACCAAAACTTGTATAAATTTACACATTAGGAATTTTCATTACTATGATAAATCATATATAGTAAGATATAGAAATAAACATAATTGTTTTGTGATTTTCATATTCGATCGACCATATTCACCATCTTTTTTTGTGTTTACGATTCCGGAAAAATGAGACAACCAAGTGTATATTCGGGAATGGTTTCCGGTGGATTATCAGGTAAGACAGGTCCACGTTCTTTACCTTTAGCAAGAATAAAGAAGATAATGAAGAAATCAGGGGATGACGTGAAAATGATATCAGGTGAAGCACCAATTTTATTTTCAAAAGCTTCTGAACTATTTATAGAAGAAATAACAGTCAGGTCATGGATGAAGACACTTCAAGGCAAGAGAAGAACATTACATAAAGAAGATGTTGCGTGTGCCGTGATTGAAACTGATATATTCGACTTCCTCGTTGATACCGTGGTTCCAGATCAAAGTTCTAGTAAGAGCTTTGATGGTGAAAATCATAATAAGATCATTCCTAAAACTAGGAGTTAAATGTGGGTTTGTTCCGACAGTAAGGATGCCTCGTGCATGAGCTGATACTTGCATATATATACTCCTTCTATTTCGGAAAAATAAATAAATAAAAAAATCATTTTTTTTAAGACCGAAATAATATAATATCGCTGACAGTGCGTATCCTGAATCCTGATCTTTTTTGCTTTAGCCTTCTTGGCCATGAAGATTGTGTGAACTTCTATTTATTCCACTGGTTGTAGTTACTAAAGCCCATCTTTCACATTCTCAGCCCACCCAATTTTAGTTAACGTTTTCGGTTTTTTGGATACGTCAAAACCCGGGCCAAACAAAACCAGACCGTACCCTCCCCTCCCCCTCCCCCTCATTTGAGTCTGATTATGTTAAAAAATATATTCACAAAGAGTATTTGCATAACATTTCAATCACGCCTTATATAATAATAATAATAATAATAATAATAATAATACAACGAGTTATAAAATATTTAATCACAAAATAACGAAATAAATTAATAATTATTTGACCAATTAAATTAAATAAAGATATCGCGTTAACATTCTTTAAAGGAATATTCATAAAATCAGACATTGATACTCGACTTTTACATAACTCGATCCTACACCATACATGAATCAAATCTAGTGATCACAGAAAAATAGCAGACTATTTAAATTTCGACTCATTATATAACCAGTTTTATTATAAGTGATCTATTTAGTTGTTTTAGGGATCATCTGCACTAGATGTGTTCTGAATAGTCAACCGTTATATGGATATTTTGGTCTTCTGCACTTAATAAGAGCAAGCACTACGGAGAGTTAAAGAATTTACTACAACTCCTAGAATTTATGAACATTTTGGTTAGGCTAAACAAGTCCTATTGGGTTTAGCTAAGTTAGCAGAATACTCAAAGTTAGTATTTTGTCACAACCTAAAATAAAAAATCTGAAGCTTTAAGGTGGACCCATAAAGTTATTGATCGGATTATGAGTCTTCGCGCAGGCCGGATTTTCAGCCTCTGCCAACTAAGTTTTTTCGATAAGATAATGCACATCTAGCATCTTATCGTAGAGAAGGATAAGCTATCCAATGGAATCTCTATTATTTGGCATCCAAACCTTCCACGTGGGAATGGTGAACTATTTGTATTCGTGGTGGGTCGGAGACTGAATATCATGAATAAGTGAAAACCGATTTATCACACATCTAATTTTTTTCGCTTCAAGCATCCTTTGTCCATGATAGATTAATTCATGATATTATTGCTTATGAACTTATCCACATTATAAAACACAAAGAAAAGTTTTAGTAGTATCATAACATTAAAATTAGACATTTTTAACGATTTTGACATATAAGAATGGCAATTTCTTATTGGTATTCTTAAATTTTATGGCTTTATTGATAACTTTTATGATCTGTTTTTATTCAGTGCATTGCCACTACTAGCATATCTATTATCTTGAATGGCTACTCTTGTCAGGAATTTTCTCCTTCAAGAGACTTAAGGATGGGGTTCCTTTGTCGCTCTATCTATTTACTCATGCTATAAAAATTTTATCTCGAGATTTCACCAGTGTTGTTTCGAATCATGTTATTTCTTGAGTTAAAACTGTTAGAAAAGCTCCAACTATTACTCATCTCATGTTTGCATATAACATTTTTATTTTTGCAAAAGTTGATATGTCAGAGGTATTCTTGATGTGTTGTATAATGGAAAATTATCATGTCAATTACTTAACTTTAGTAAATCTGGTGTCCACTTTAGTAATAATTTGCATGAGAGAGCTTGCATAAACCTTGCTAATGCCCTTTGTAGACTCTGAGAATTTTTTAATTGTTCCTCTATCGCTAGGAAGAAATAATAATGATTATTTTAATAAATAATTCAATTTTTTGATGCTAGATTGAATAACTGCAAAGGTAAAACTTTAACCAGGCTGCTAGATCCACAATGATCAAATTAACATGTTCTAAATGCTTTACCCTCTCACTACATGTATATGAGTAGTTTGAAAATCCCTAAGGGCTTAATTAGGAAAATGAACACCTTACAGAGAAAATTCTAGTGAGGACATCTATGTAATAAAGGTGTTAAATTCATAGCTTAGCGTAGCTGTGTAAGCCTAAAGCCATTGGGGGTCTGGCATTTAGGATTTTAGAACTTAGTAAACTAGCTTGGAGAGGCTGTAATAAACCAGAAGAGTTATGAGTTAATATTATTAGAGCCGAATACTCCAAGGACAAAGAATTTGTGCATTTAAGTAAATTCAAAGATGATGACTCATGGGTTTGGAAGAGCATTTACTCTGGAGTCGAAATTGCAAACGATATTCTTTTTGGTTTGTTAGGTGTGGAGCTAATAATATTAGCATTTGGTCATAGGTCTTGATAGCCCTCCTGAACCAGTTGATAGTTTATCTAACCTTAATGACTATCCTCTTGTGTGTGATCTGTTTGTTTCATAAAACAGAGTTTGGAATGTTAATTTAATTAACAATTTGTTTTCTTAGGGGAGTGCCGGTAAAATCTTATCAATGCATGTTCCTTGTACTAGAAAAGACACTCTCCTTTTGGAAACCTGATAACACTCTCTGTAATGCTAAGAATGCTAGTTATAATTCCCAGTCCAAATTTCATTTGGAAGACTAGACTTCCTCATATAACTCAACTCTTCATGTGGAAATGGCTGAAAGACATTATTTCTACAAGAGAGAGTATTTTTAGATATAAGTCTGGTGTAGGAACTCACTGTTTTCTATGTAACTCTAGCATTGTGTCTGTTGATAACTTGTTTACTGATTGGGCTTACATTAGATCAATTTGGTTAACCATAAATGTTAATACTTCTGATATTAAAAAATAAAAAAAACATAATTTTTTTTATGTGGATTATCAGTTGGCTTAACACTAATGGTACTTCAACTATCCCTGTTTTGAATTCCGAGGAATTTGTTTATATATGCATTATAACTATCTGGATGGTCTGAAAGACAACTTTTACATAATATTTCAGAATTCTAAGCCTAGCAGACAACATACTATTGAAAGAATACATCAACTTCTGCATCAATGTACTAATCCTAGTACTATTGGTAGTTAGCACTAATAGTTTAATCAGTGTGCATTCCACCAAACAAAGATTTAAATTAAATAGGGATTTTTAAGAATATATCCTAAATTATATGTCTCAGTTGAAGATATGTCCTTTAACGGTCGGAATTAAGGGATATATTTCAATCATCTATTTAAACCATTAAATGATCAAAAACGTATATATGTGGTTTTACACATGCCATTTTCATACAATTATATCCTTGTCATTTTTGGATAGATGGTCTAGCTGTGTGGTCCGGGTGAGCATCGAGTCAAATCATCGCCGATGCAACTCACCAGAAGAACAGACGGAGATCTTCATCTTCTCCGGCAACAAGATCTTCTCCAGCGACTTCAATCTTCAACCAAAATCAAAATCAAATATATGAGAAATGTAATTGGGCTAAAACCCACCTCATTTGTGTATTCACTTTCCCCAAATAGGTACCAGAACGCCGTCAATCATGCCGCAAAGTGCTGGTGGTGAAAGGGGTGTTGCAGGTGCAAAACAGATGGTCGAGAGGGGTGTATGAATATCCCTTTCTGTGGTGACTTAAGCAGACTATGGTGCAGACTGGTCACTCAGGCCTTCTTCTGAACAAGTGATGGGTATAGAGTCTGGTGGTAGTGTTATCCCTTTGTGGCTCGATTTCTTGCTGCCACATTCGAATCCCCTGCATCAATTCAACATTCAACAATTACCCAACACTCAGAAATACACATAAACCTCTAAATCAATCATCTATCATCTTCAATTCGTCACATAATCGAATGGGAGCACTCAATCTGCTCTTTTTGTACACTCGGCTGAAACTGTCTTTCTATTCCTCTCGTTCATACTCTCTACAGACTCGTACAATCGAGCCATTAGTTCTTCCGTGTTCTTTGTTGTTTCTCTTCTTGATTTCTTCGAACCCAAATCCATTCTCCTCAATTTAATTCCGGCCAAACCATTCTCAACACTTTTCAAAATCTTCTCTGTTTCAAAATCTAATGCTAACCCACCGAAATCCTACATTCAACAGCCTACGATTCTTCATTCTTTCATGGAAAAACAACCAAACCCATTTCTTCTCTTCCATCTTCTCTCTCTCTCGCTGTAATCCTCTCTGCCAAGAAGTGAACTCGCCTGAATCATTTCTTCTCTCGACTCACAGCACAGACCTATGTCTCTTGTTCTCTTGAACGGCAGTGAAAGCTCATTTGATAAGGTTTTGGGTTAGAGATAACTACACCGTAGAAGTATAGAAGTGTAAAATTAGGCACACGTGAAAACCTACACATATGAAAATTAATCATTTAACGGTTGAAATGGATGGCTGAGATATACTCCCTCCGATTTCAGGAAAAGAGTTACTTTCTCTTTGAATTTTTGTTCCAACAAAAGAGTTACTTTCATTTTCAATATAACAAACTTTCAAAACTACCCTTGTTATTTTAAGAAATATTATTATTCTCATTATAAAGATATATGTAATATTAAATTTTTTGTTAGGATAAATCTGGAAATAAATTATAAAATTTATTCTCTTTCATCTTGTCTTAACAATTGTGCAAATAGGAAAAATAACTCTTTTCCTGAAACGGAGGGAGTATTTTTTAATTACAACCATTAGTGCACATATCTCCTCAAATGTATGAGTAAATTCTGGGACATATTTCTAGTTTTCCCATTTAAATATTAATATGAATGCTTCTTATTTTGAATCTTCTAGAATATGAAACATAGGTCTAACAATCAGAAATTTTACAGGTGTATGCTATGGAGTCAAGGGAAAATATTCCAAACGGAGGATCAAATACTGAGTTTGGTGGTGAGCAGCTGGAGTGTTTAGCAATGTTAGAAGCAGTTATTTGAGAAAAAATCTTTGGATATATGAAGATCATATTTGAAAATTATAGTGAATTAGTTGTGAAGTCGAAATTGAATCGTCCAGTGTCCATTGGTCTAACCATGGTTCATTCTAGATATTAAGAACTATTTCATTATTAGTATAATTGTTGGTTTTGTGAGTGTGTTCACGGACTAGGTAATAGTGTAGCACATTCTCTAGCTAAACAAGCTAGAAAAGATGGGTTTGATTTTGAGAATTATGATTCTTTCCCACTGGTTATCAATGGTAAGGAAAGATAACAATCTTGTCTCAGTCTCTAATTTATAAATTCATGTTTTAAGTGTAAAAAAATATCTGACATTTTAGGTTGGATTCCAAACTAATCTTTCGAGTCTTAAAACGTGATATATCCAACTTAGAAGGCTATTTGGAGGCATTAGACTTGATCTTCTGCTTCTTCTATAACTTTACCATAAAAGACTTGCTCTGGGTCAAACTAGTACTAAAAATTAAAATAAAAACTAGACCAT
>JAJJMC010010218.1:1364744-1419216 GCA_023531435.1 Papaver californicum
GCTCTGGGTCAAACTAGTACTAAAAATTAAAATAAAAACTAGACCATGACCGATGACTACATGAATATATCAATAAGATAAGTTTTAAAAAATTAAAATAAAAACTAGACCATGACCGATGACTACATGAATATATCAATAAGATAAGTTTTAAAGGCACAATCCATCACTTGCAAACCTTTCAAGACCCTTTTATTTTATGAAAACGTATGACAACTTGTATCCTTGTTTGTATGAACAATAGCTCATGGCAACTAAGTCAAAAGTGATAACATGAATATAAGGAGAGTATCATGCAACACCTAGCTGACTGACATAATTCCATGTCTTTCGAATTAGTCTTCTTTATTAAGATTAAAATATCCCTTGGGGAGTAATGTGTACTACACATAAAAGGACATAAGAACTAAAATAAAATACTTTTATCCCCAAGTTAACAATTAAATAACAAATCTATATTTCTAATGCTAAACTATATGAACTATTTTTCTAACTACACAATCATACCATACTCAATGTAGTCAATCTTGGCCATTATGGCCGAGATATCACCGCTTTTCAAGGTATCAGAAGAATACCTTGACGATATCTGAGATTGCGCTGACCGAGATTTGAACGTAAATATCGGCTGAATTGCCCGTATCTCGGCCGTGATGAATCGCCCGTATCTCGGCCGTGAAACGGGTATTTACTATTCTAATCTAACGGTCCTTAATCTCTTGACGATCCAACGGTCCATCTTTATCTTTATCTCTCGAATCCAACAGAAGAAACCTAATCTTCTCTCTGCGTCTGTAACTTTGTTGTTCTTCATTGCGTCTGTAACTCGCCTAATCTCCCATCCTAGGGTTTCAATCTTCATCAAGATATGCTCCTAGGGTTTCAATCTTCATCAAGATCTTCACCGAACCAGTTGACATGAATTATTCGATGATAGGAACATAGCTTTATACCTTTATCAAGATCAGCAGGTTAGTTCTGGTTTTAATTTGATTGTAGTTTTTGGATTTTAATCAGGTTACGATCAGGGGTTTTTGGTTATTTAAGGATTTAGAGTAATGGGTCTATTTATTGTGTTCTTAAATCATGTTTTTAACCATCATGTCTGTACAACACCAACATTGGTTCTCACATGGCAGCACATCACCAAGATTTTTGTTTTCAGTTTGTTGCTATATTGAAGATAAAGATAGAAATAAGCATTTCATTTATTTAATTTTTGGGTTTTGGGCTACATTTCCATCTATTCAAGATTTTTTGCAGTTTACAAAATAAAGAGGATTGAAGTAATGAAAACGTGATTGAAATACTTTCTAGGAAATAGTGGAAGGGAGCTTTGTACATCTAAAACCATGAATATAAATTTTGTACAGATTGAGTCTGTAGCCTCACAATGGGAATCAAAAAGGCTATATCCTCATGTTAGCACTATCCTGAATTCATCGAAAAAGACTTCATTCAATTTCAGGCACAGTTCCTCAACCAATATGTAATTGGGCAACATCTTAGAACATGGTTAGACCATTTGTATTTTCTGTCTGATGTTCTAGTATGGGTGAATTTAGTGGTGTTCTTCATTTGTGTGTACGTGAATGATGGTTAAAAACATGATTTATAACCTTTTTAAGTGTTGTGTTATTCCTACCTTATTGGAAGAAAAATATGTGCCTGGAATTGAGTTACTCTGTTGAGTTTTACATAACCTCTCGGTGGTTACCTTTCCAACCCACACCCTAACTTGTGTAATTTTACATCACATGTCATAGGCTGCTTTACTTTGTTGCTATATGAATGTTTGAACTCTATCTCACATGGCAGCACAACACCAACCCATTCTCATGAAATATTTACTATGTTGTTTGTATTCACTCATGTAGTTTGTGAAAATCTTAATCAAAATTCTATATAAATTATAAAATTCTCTACCATTACTAATCTATTTCATGTATGCAGGTTGTGAATTGTAATTATGGCTTCTTCCAGTGTGTCTAATGCGAACACAACAGACAGTACATGTGGGTCATTGCCGCCTCCATCTTCAACTGAAACTAAAGACATTGCATGGGAATGGGCTGAACGCAGAGATCCAACAAATCATAACAAGCTAACTTGTTTGTTATGTCTCAAAGTGATGACTGGCGGAATCACTAGAGTTAAGGAACATCTCACTCAAAAGACAGGGAATGTTACATCATGTGGAAAAGCAACTATTGAAATTATAAATAAGATAAAAAAAGCAGACTCTATAAAGAACACCAAGAGAGCTCATAGAGGTATTGTTGATTCGATGTATGAGCGTGTTAACTTAGATAAAAACTCTGATGATGTTACTGATTTAGAAGTAAATGAAGTTGGAAACGATCCCAATATGTGTAGTGGCAGTCAACAAGTTACTTCGAAGAAAAAATTCAAAGGACAAAGGGATACTAGAGGTTCAATTGATGTATACATGAGCACATACCACAATAAAACACGACAGACCACTCTTGAAAGAGGTAGTGCAGTTAAAGAGAAGTTGAAGATAAATTTATGGAAGAAAATTTCAGCTTGGATGACCGAGAATTATATAGCTTTTAATGTCGTTTGTTGCCCAAGTTTCAAAGAGATGATCTTTGCGATTGGTGACTATAAGAAAGGTATGTTTACTACTTGACTGTATGCCTGACTGTATGCCTGACTTTAGAACTACTTGATTGTATGCCTGTACTTGGGATGTCTTTTAGAACTATGCCATTGTCCTCACTGATAATCTGTTAACGTTGCGATTTCCAAAATAAACCTTAGCTCCATTTGGCACAATCTCTCGCAACTCTTTAACACGATCTTGTATTAGCTGACGGTCTTTTGGCCTTGGTCTAGTGCTTTCTCCAGGCCGGGCTCTTTTCCTGGTTACTTTGCCTTGTTGTCCATGTTCCTTGGCTTTATTAAGTATTATTGTCTGTATTGAGTTTACAGACATGTATATTCCGTACATACATATGTCTGCAATTGACTTTATTAAGTATTATTGTCTGTATTGAGTTTACAAACATGTATATTCTGTACAGACATATGCCTGTACTGTATTACTGTCTGTATTGAGTTTACAGACATTAGCACTTGACTGTATGCCTGTACAGAATCATTAGTTTACTGTACTTGACTGTATGCCTGTACTCTACCATTACTAATGCAAGTTTATATACATTAGCACATTAGTTTACAGACATATGCCTATACTGTATTAAGTTCGAACTTTTTTTAAGTTCCTGACAATCCTTTTATGTTTTTACTCTTTCATGATGGCTATGCCCACGCCATCTTATCATCAGATTCGTACTAATCTTTTTAAAGAACAACCTGAAGAAATGAAAAAGTTTGTTGATACATTTAGGGTTCACTGGAAGAGATTTGGATGTTCTATCATGTCAGATGGTTAGACATATGGAAAAAAACGTCATCTTATTAACTTTTTGGTGAATTGTCCAAAAGGGACAGTATTTTTGAAGTCTGTGGATGCATCTGACAGATCTAATGATGCCGACTTCATACGTGGACTTTTTAATGATGTAATTGAAGATGTTGGGGCAGAGAAATTTGTTCAATTCATTACTAATAATGGTTCAAACTTTAAAAAGGCAAGGTTTGATTTAATGCAAGTACATAGAAAACTTTGTTGGACTCCTTGTGCTGCTCATTGTGTTAAGTTGATGCTAGAAGAACTTGGTGCCAAGCTTCTGCGGATAAATTCTTCTGTCATTCTAGGTAAGAGACTTGTTACATATATTTATGCTCATTTCCAAGTTCTGAGCATGATGAGGGAGATGACAGGTGAACGAGAGTTGCATAGGTCTACAAGGACTATATTTGCAACTCAATATTACACACTGAAAAGCCTCCACAAACATAAAACTCCTTTGCAAATGATGTTTGTGCATGATAAGTGGGCGAAATCTAGGTTTGCAAAGGAAAAAGTGGGAATGAATGTTCTGAAAATTGTCACCAGTAATACATTTTGGGAAGATACTATATTCTCTTTAAAAGTGCTTGGTCCTTTGGTTAAGGTTGTAAGATTGGTCGATATAGAGCGGAACCCTACAATGCCTTGTTTCTTTGATGCAATGAGAACAACAAGGGATCAACTCAAGAACACCTTCGGTGAAGATAAAGAGACTTGGGATATAATCAAGGCGGTCTTTAAAAGAAGATGGAAGGGAAAGTTCAATCACCCTCTACATTGCGCTGCTTATTATCTGAATCCTTCCATATTCTATAAGATCCCACCCCAAGAGATGGACAGTAACCGAAAGTATACGATAATCAAGAAGGGATTTTTTGATGCAATGAAGAAGCTTATTGATGATGACGAGGAACTTGATCAAGCTAGAACTGAATTGAGACTTTATAGTGATGCAGCTGAGGTTTTGGGAAGTCCAAGTTGTATAAGAGCTAGAGATAAAGAAAAACCCCATAAATTTGTAAGTTTAAAGCTCGATTACATTAGTACGAGAAATCTTTATATTGACTAACTTTTTTTTTGGACTTATGATAGATGATTGGTGGATCACATATGGAGGAATCGATGTCCCACACTTATAAAAATTTACAATTAGTGTCTTGAGTCTAACTTGTAGTTCTTCTCCGTGTGAGCGAAACTGGAGCACATTCCGACATGTAAGTGTTTACTCATTTAGACATTATAGGTTACAATATTCCACCTAGACTGATTTACTTACCTAGTTATCTTGCAAATTGCAGTTGCATTCAAAGAAAAGAAATCATATAACATAACAGAAATTGAATGATAGTTTTTTTATTCAATATAACAAGAAAATGCAGCGTCATTATAAAGCAATTCAAGAATATAACGATGATCAGAAATCTCGTGAGCCTATCTTCTTGGATGAGCATGACGAGAGTGATGAATGGTTGGATGCACAAAATCTAGATGACTTGATTGCAGAAGGTGATAATGTCACCTCATTTGATGAGTTTCCAGAGACCGATGGTGATGCAAGTGGGTCAATTTGTAGGAGAAGTGCAATCAATTCTCGAATCAAGTCAATATACCCAACAAACTCCGAGTATGATGGATATGATAGTGATCAGTTGATGTGTGATACTGACGAAGGGCTACTTTGTGTTGATGAGAATTGTGGAGTTACTCTAGATGATGAAATCTATAATGATTTTCTTGATATTGATTCTGAACAGAATTAGAGTTGTAATATGCTTGTTGTTTAATCTGGATTTTTAGAACTTTGAAAGCAGTGTTTATTTTTGTTTTGGAACTTTGAACTTTGAACTTTTGAACTTTGAACTTAAAGTATGGTTGTTGTTTTTAACTGATTATCTATTTTTCTTTCTTAAAATTTCTGTTTATGTATTATATTTGCAATAGCTCTAACATTTACATGTATATAAAATTTGGAAGTTAGTCCGAGATTTCGCCGATAATGTCCCTGAGATATCGTTATCAAGGTGTCAAGGTCCCAACCGCGACGAGACCGAGATCCGAGATTGAATACATTGACCATACTAACATGGAACTTGCAACATCATAAACATAAACTAAACAAAGGAGTATAATAACAAGTAACGAACATTATAGATAAGATAAAAAAAATAGGTGGTTCGATATTACTACCTATGTCCACGGGAGATTTTATTGAATGGAAAAACAGTGGTTACAATGTATTTTCTCAAGAAAAGATGGATCTCTTACTCAAACCCTAACTCTATTTGTAGATCAATCTTACTTAGGAATTACTTAGCGTACAACTTTACTCTACTTATGTATTTATAGTCATATTGTGTATACATAATCTTTTGATACAATTTTGTACGTCCAAAATTGATAGCATTATGACTTGTCTGAGCTCGTGTCTACAAACCTTCCTTTGCTCGGGTAAGCTCCTCCTTTTGCCTTTGCTTTTTTTTCGTTCGCCACATGTCTCTGATAAAACAACCTATATATTCCTGCCACTTGCATTAAATGTGTTGTCCCCTAATTCAAACTTAGATGTTGATAATATCGATCAACTTTCCATGTGCTCTCATATGGGGATGATGGTAGATATCTCGATTGAAGAGTGGTAATTCCTTCGGTTATATCCGGTACTTCTCAAAATTATCCTTTCCCTACTTCAGTGTTTTAAGATTTTTCCATGTGGCAGTTTGATATTTTACTCTCATAAGTATAATTTGGCACAAACACATATCAAACTTGAAAACAAGAAAGAAAAAACAGTCTAGTAGGTGGCTCATACACTCTTATATTCAGAATTTTAGAAGTCATATTTGTAACCAAAATAACAGACCACTTGCTCTCCAGTGATAATGCAATTTGTTTTCGACCATTTATTTTTTGCAAGGATGCTAATAGGAAATACCAACTTAACTTTTTATTATGACATAAAAAATGTATAAATATCAGTTTACTTGGAAGTGTATTAAAATCCATATAAAAATTCAATTTATTTTTCATGGATTTTAGTACGTTCCCAAATAAATGGAAAAATCCAGATTTGCTTTATATATCAATATCAAATAAAACACCTTTCCGTAGTATTAACCGTTACATGGATCGTAAAAGCATATAAACGTGATGTACCAAAAAAATCTATCCCCATTCTAGCTATTTTATTCATAAAAATAATATTTTCCGGCAATTCCAAATCTGTTCGAAGGTGATGGGGCCTAGGGTTATCCGCACAGCCGTATTTACTAAACGACCCTCTAGATGGGAGACCAAAAAAAAAAGAAACTCCAATCACAAAAGGAGCCAAGGAGGGTTTGGTTTTGTAGTCAAGAATGGAGAAAAAACACGTTTGGCATTCCCCAATTCCACGTGCATCCCGTGATTTTATGAACCAAGATGATTAAGTTTGAATCGTTGTGTCTTTAATATTCATCGAAAAATATGGAAGTCATGGGTCCGTCCACTAAGCCATATATTTTAAAGATTAACAAAAAGAAAAACTGGACCTATGACTCCATGAGCACAATAAGTAAGATATCATTTTTAAGAACATAATAATTAGACTACTTGCGATTGTTGCCAACGGTAACTCAACACAATAAAGCCAAAAGTGATAAGTTCAATATATGGAGTATCATCCAGCACTTGCAATCTTGGTGTACATTAATACTTTCATCAATTTGGTGTTACATTTTATAGCTGAGATTATGACCCCATGCTCATCAAATAACGCTCCTTGTGGACCAGTTTACAGATAAGGTTTCTATTCGATTCATGGATGGAAAATTGTTGACAAAACGTTAGATTCATCAAAAACTCTTGGATGTCCCACTGGGGAAACTAAAACTGTATCATTGAACATTAGTATTGGGGGTGAATTTTTAGTACAAAAAAAGATCTTAAATCCCAAGTGTCATATCTTTTTAGGTGATGATAATACATGAACAAGTTCCTAAAGCCAATAAAATTGTTTTAGCATGTCAGCTTCTAATCACTTTAGCTTCTTCAAAAGTGCATAATGATGGCTCCAGTTCAGATTTATTTCCTACGTTTAAAAAGATAGACTTGTTTTGTTGGTAATTTGTAAATATTACTTTTAGAAATATAGTCACCCATAATTATTGGTGATATATCGGGCGTAATCCATTCTCTCTCCATTCCGGTTATTGGAATGTTCCAAGCTAAATCATGGAAACTCATGAGTCTAATTATCTTCGATAACCGGTTTTCAAGAATAGGGTTATCTAATGGTCTTAAACTACACAAATACTGAAGATCTAGGTGATGTTTGACTATTTCTAACAACCAACACTACAATGGACGGCTTACCTTTTGAGAACATTAGGATTCTAACCGTGAAAGCACTCCATATTTACTACACCTATCCAATGCAAGTATTTGATAATTCAAAAATCATATATGTGAAAGAAAATTTGACAATGGTTGTCTAGTGAAAATGGTGGAGTTCATACATATGTTGGTTACATGGATATATAACTTACAACCAAACAACTAATTTTCTAAAACAGACTATTGAGCTCTAACTCAGAATACAACGTTTGGTCATCAATTAGGAGATTGGCGGTACAACATCAATATAACTATCACAAATGCCACCTAAACTGGAATGCATATGTATGGAATATTTAAAAAAGAATCCTCATTATCAAATGATATCAGTGACATGTCAAGAAAACATTGAGTTAGAGCTTCACCTTAAGTTGAATGATAACCTTTTGCATTCATTCGGTTATCTCTCTGTATTATGTTGAGGTCGTAAACTTGACTGTCTTAGTTTTATAGGATAAACAAAATTAACCCAACCATCATCCATCCATCCCTTCTTGAGCCCCTTGTGTATCTTCTTTAGTTGCATACATATCTGACGAAACCAAATACCTTCGACTTTTATGATGCTCACATATCTGACGAAACCAAACCTTCGACTTTCATTAAACTCTGTCAGTTATGAAATTTGTTGCAGATCACTGGATAAACGCTCGGTGGAACATGTAGCCCAGAAGAACGTCTGATGGTAGACTCACGTTTAACAGCACGCCGCAGTGACAGGGATGGGTTTAGACGAACGCCTGATGAGGCGTTACCTTAACCATACACCTGGTGAAATTCAATCTCGTGCATTTGGTTCGTGTACTCATTCGATGGGTGTTACCTTAGATAACACTTATTACTAGAGTTCTATTGTAGAAAGAAATGAAGAGTTCTATTGTAGAAAGAATGATATAATATTCTTTTTGAACGCACCCACACTCAAGTTGACTTTTCTAACTTCTGAGATCTAAGAATTCAATCAAGATTTCAATCAATTTTCTTAAAATCATCCTTCTAAATTCTCAACTATTTGTCAACAATAATCCAATCAAGTTCAATAAGATCTATTATAGATCAATTATCATTCAAACAATTTCTTTGGAATGGACTAATTTTCCACTAGAGCCTGGTTTGCTAGGGACTTCATAAAGAACCAAAGAGGAATTGCCTAAATCAAGGAGGAAGTTATTGTGTCCACCAGCATTTCAGAGGTTTGTTTACTTTTTCCTCTTTAAGATAATCAATTGTGGTGCTTACAAGAAATCTCAACGGTTATTACAAGAGGCGCTCATATACACCACCGCCCCACACACAGGCGTATTTTTGGCTAATGCTTACAAACATGCGCAAGTTTGGTTAATGCCCACAACAAGCGTAAATTTGGTGGACGCCCAAGCCAAGCGTAAATTTGGTGAACGCATCATTGATAAGCGTATGCAAGGGCTAACATCCCGCTGGACGTGCTCATGAGACGCAAGGCTAGGTAAACGCCTGGCACGAGACGCACAAGTAATGTCACGCCTGGCATGAGATGCGCATGTAACATCACGCTCCATAATATTCGTGTTTTGTCCAGTTCTCGGATCAATTTTGATCCCAAACAGTAAAAAAACTAGACCATAACTCAAATATAGTCCTCCCACTGTGATTGGTTTTGGGCGGACCAAAGACTAAATTTGGGTTTGGTCCAGGTTATAGTCGCCCCACTATGGATGCTCTAAGAAACCAAAATAGACAGAATCAAATATAATGATGAATAAATAGATACAGACATGAATATAGAGATACTGACAGGAGTCGTTATACTATCTCCTGGTTCTAAATCAATGTGTACAAAGCTACTGGTGTCTTTTGACATTCCTGGATTTATATTGTTTAGGGTTTAGGGTTTATCAAAAAATAAACAAAACTAAATTAAAAATAAATGAGATTAGTGAAATTGAAATAATTACCCGAGGAGAAGGAATTTGAGAAATGTAAACAATATTTGTAGAAGAAGCAAAGAAGAGAGATTTTTCTTGATATAAAATATGGAGAGTGTTAGTACTTCATCTTTGGATTATAACTCGATTTGAGATGTGATTTCTGAATACAATTTTAAGTTTCTTCATCACGATTACGGTGATTCGTAACCCTAGTTGTTGTTATTCTTCTTGGTCTTGCTGTATTTCGAGCTAATTCCAATACTTGAACGAAACATTAATTACAAATCATCTTTCAATCAGTCATTTTATCAAACACCTTAAGCGCAACACCAATAAGAACAAAAGTATCATAAAATTTATCAAAATAAAAATCCATTTCAGAACCATAAAACAAAAATCCCATAAAACATAACAAACCCTAGCCGTAATTTTCGAGAACTGTGGGAGTTTTGGAGAGAGAAGAGATTGTGAATGAGTTACAAAACTCAGATTGAGAAGAAATAATGTATTTTCTGTGTTCCCTAATGTTTTCTCAATTGTGAAAGGATTTTTGTTAATGAAAGGATTACGAGTATTATATTACATACCATTATCCCGAAGCTGGAACTCATAAACACATTCATGGCGATGGCAATTGAAATCTCAAGGTTACCTAATTTACCAGCAAAGTCTATGGTGATTATATTAATAGAAAGATCAAATATACAACTGAATGTACCATGACCACAATATGTCATAACTTGAGTGTTGTTTTCTTAAGATAAAAGGATGCATCGACATAAAGATCAATAGTTTAATCTGAAGAAGATGAAAAAACATAAAAAAACTAAACCATATTTCATAAAAAGGAGAAAATCACAAAAAGAATAAAATAAAATAAAATAAATCAAACCTTGGGGCATCTGTGAAGAAGTTTCATCTGGTGATGGTCTAAAAACTACACAGAATAATTAAAAAAGAAACATTTGATTTGGTGATTGTTGTTGCTCCAATCACCAAACAAAAAACTGTAAATCTATCTCTGGCTTGTTCATACGTTTGGTATATAAGATTTCTTTGCAGTGATTGAAAGGAAGAAGAAACGACTCCAATTCTATTGAGAGATTATTGAGTTTAAATCCCATTGATTATCTGATTACCAACAATTTAAATCGGCCGGGAGAAACATGGATGAAGGATAAGTATAACCTTAAAAATCTTTTAATCCTTATTGAACCGTAGCCATTGATTCTGAAATTCAACATGGAATTCGAACTGTTCTTACAAACTTTTAATCCTCACCACTTTTTACACATTCTCTGAATAGATCCTAGCAATCACCAATAAGAACAAAAATATCATCAAATTTATCAAAATAAAAATCTACTTCAGAACCATAAAACAAAAAACCCATAAAACATAACAAACCCTAGCCGTAATTTTTGAGAAATGTGGGAGTTTTTGAGAGAGAAGAGATTGTGAATGAGTTACAGAACTTAGATTGAGAAGAAATATTGTATTTTCGGTGTTCCCTAATGTTTTCTCGATTGTGAAAGGATTTTTGTTAATGAAAGGATTCCGAGTATTATATTATATACCATTATCCCGAAGCTGGAGCTCATAAACACATTCATGGCGATGGCAATTGAGGCAATCTCAAGGTTACCTAATTTACCAGCAAAGTCTATGGTGATTATATTAATAGAAAGAACAAATATACAACTGAATGTACCATGACCGCAGTATGTCATAACTTGAGTGTTGATTTTTTAAGATAAAAGGATGCATCGACATAAAGATCAATAGTTTAATCTGAAGAAGATGAAAAAACACAAAAAAAACTAAACCATATTTCACAAAAATAAGAAAATCACAAAAAGAATAAAATAAAATGAATCAAACCTTGGGGCATCTATGAAGAAGTTTCATATGGTGATGGTCTAAAAACTACACAGAATAATTGAAAAAGAAACATTTGATTTGGTGATTGCTGCTGCTCCAATCACCACACAAAAAACTGTAAATCTATCTCTGGCTTTTTATTCATGCGTTTGGTATATAAGATTTCTTTACAGTGATTGAAAGGAAGAAGAAACGACTCCAGTTCTATTGATTGCCAAGATATTATTGAGCTTATATCCCATTGATTATTTGATTACCAACAATTTAAATCGGCCGTGAGAAACATAGAAGGAGGATAAGTATAACCTTAAAAATCTTTTAATCCTGATTGAACCGTAGCCATTGATTCTGAAACTCAACAGGGAATCCAAACTGTTCTTATAAACTTTTAATCCTCATCACTTTTTACACATTCTCTGAAATGCAAGGTATATCGTCTAACTACTAGTTACTTCTTAGCGTACTAACGCAAAAGCCTGTGAGAGCATGTAAGACCATAGGCAAGAGAGAAAGGCGCCTTTGACCTTCCTATGTATAAGCGAACCGATAGGAAAGCGCTAGCGCAGAGCCGTATTAGTATATCATTCGAAACCAACAACTCTGAGATAGAAGAAAGAATAACATATCAATATGCCCATGAATTCCATTTGTGAGAAGCGCATGAATAGATCCTAGCTATCTTTTAGTTCTCCATCAAAATAGATCAGAATCACTTTTTAAGAATGATCCTAAATTAATGTCACATAATACTGGGTTGTTGGCAGTTGAAATTGGGGGACAGTGGTAATGTACACTTAAAGCAGCGGGTAAACAATATGTGAATGCTTATCACATATTCCATTCTGTATCATCCAGAAGATTAGAGTGATGAGTGGCACATAAGAAAACACGATGGCGAGTCATAAATCGGGATCTACCACGTGATACCCCATAAGTTCCTGATGTGAAAATGTGTAGAAAACGATTTGATTTAACAACCTAACATATAAGGGAAGGAATAACAGAGTAACCATTTCCATTTCATGAACCTCAATTTGGCCTATATCTGGAGTAAAAGAAGAAGAACAGAGAGTTTTAGAGAGATGGGTTTGACAGTAAGAGCTAAACCCTTTACATTTGTATCTCATGTATTAGGAATCATAGCAGCGATTATGGTATTGGTTTGGTGTATTCACTTCAGAGGTGGTTTAGCTTTTTCTTCTACCAACAAAAATCTCATCTTCAATGTAAGTAATCATCATTCACTGGTTTGTTTTTTTAACGGATGCTTTTTTTTTTTTTAACTTTTTGGGCTTTTATATGATTGAATTTGTGGGTTTTGATGTTCTTCTGTTGAATTTAACCACTGATGATTAATTATTATCTTGATATTTGTTAATTTTTTGATTAAAATTCATCTATTTAATCATTTTGGGATTAGGTTTGGAATCTGGTCTTCTTTTGCTTGTTCAAGACATTTGCTCTGTTTTAGTTTGACTTTTTCTTCCGATATTGACTTTCAGTTGTGTTCTAAAATTGCAGATTCATCCAGTTCTGATGCTAATTGGGTTCATAATCTTAGGAGGAGAAGGTAAAAATGAGTAACCATCTGAGTTTGAGTAACAAAAAAAAAAAGGAAAACAAAAAGAAGGTTCTACCGAGACTTGAACTCGGGTTACTGGATTCAGAGTCCAATGTCCTGACCACTAGACCATAGAACCGTTTATATTGATTACAAACTAAATCCAATAATTTCTATTTTGAGATTTTCATTTTAATGTGATTTCTGACCAAAAATCTATGTGAAAATGCAGCAATAATAAGTTATAAAGCTCTACCATGGAGGAAAGAAGTGAAGAAACAAATACATTTAGTCCTTCACGCAATCGCCTTAGTTCTAGGCATCGTCGGAATCTATGCTGCATTCAAGTTTCATAACGAGAGTGGAATTGCTAATTTGTATAGTTTGCATTCGTGGATTGGTATCGGTGTTATTTCTCTTTACGGAGTTCAGGTATGTATGCTTGTTGAGCAAATCCTACAGAATAGTTAGAACTATCTATTTCCGAACTCATTGCAATTATAATAGAATCTTGTTTCAAATATGTTTGTGATGGATGAATTGTAATAAACTTTTGCAGTGGATATTTGGGTTCGTGGTGTTCTTCTATCCCGGGGGATCAAGCAGTGTAAGGGCAGATTCGCTTCCATGGCACGCATTGTTCGGGATGTTTGTTTACGTATTGGCGATATGTACAGCTGCATTGGGCTTTTTAGAAAAACTCACATTCCTTGAAAATGCAGGCATTGATAAGTACGGATCCGAAGCATTCCTTGTCAATTTCACAGCCATTGTTACGGTATTTTACGGAACATTTGTGGTTTTATCTGCTGTTTCTCCACACCAAGCCGTAGATGATTTCAGTTATGCAGCAATATGATCAATTAGTTTACGTTTGTTGATTTGTAATTAAGAACAACATTATTGAAGTTGTTGTAAAATAGTTGTATCATTCAAAAGTAATTTCTGAATTTCTAATAAATACATTCGTGAACACAATTATGTGAAAATGCAGCAGCCCGCGCGCATGACTGCATATTTGCTTCTAGCAATACCCCATTCTTGAACCCACACAAACTTTAAACATATGTTAGGGGTTCTTCCATTCATGCAGAGAGAGTTAAACTTGGTGCTCTCGATTATCCCTCAGGAACTTACAACTTTTTCTCAATAACCTGGAATTGGAGTTTGCCGCTGCTCGTCTCTCTACTTCTACATCTAACTAGCATACTCTTCTGAGATGTAAACATCCATGTTTTAGAACAATTAGATACTAATCTGTAATTTTCTTGCTGAAGTTACTAAGACTAATGCATAAATATAGAATCTAAAGAATGATAAGTACATATACAGAACGTTTAAAGAGACTCTGTGGGCGCGAGACCCATGTTTTACTTGATAAAAGAGAACCAAACTTGCCAGTTTTATTTGCAAAGATTCACCAAGTGCCTGTCATTTGAAAATTTTCAAAAGCATTCCGTGGTTTCGTTTCCTGAATGACTTGGGGCAGCACCTCCTTCCCATCTGCACCACCTCCACGAGCCATATCCTATTTATGATATAACACCAAACAGGTTAGCAAGCAACTAATTATTAACACAAGCAAAATCAATACAACCAACACATAAAGCTTAAACCACTAACTCCTAATATTTAGACGACTAACTTACTTGAAACAATAAGCAAATCAATCTATAATGGACCCTAGCAACCATACAAAACATTCAAGCTCAGCCTCCATATTTTTCCGAGTCCACTCATACCGATCATCCAAATCTGTAGAGAATTCTTTTGTTTTTGCTCTTCTGTACGATCAGACCATAATCGACAACCGAAAAACTCAGATTTAGTAACTTTTAGCACAAGAGCTTCCATATCTTTCATCTTGATCACCTGATCTTCCTTTCCTTGATTTTCAGTGGTGCAAACTCTAGACAACTTAGTTTCAAAACTATGATCTACAAGGTTTCACCTTGACATTTTATGCCCATATGGTCCAAGTTGTAGAGTCACGCACAACAATTATTGTACATACACTTACAAAACTAACAGAGACAATTATTGTACCTTCCCACTACAATTTATGGTACAATGATTTTTAAAAAAATCTATTATTGGTGCTGTAGATTTTTTTCCATGAGGTTATAGTACAATGATCTTTTAAGAAATCTATTATTGGAGGTGCAGATTTTTTTTTCATGAGGGCTGCAGTGGATTAATGTTTTCCAAATGGTCTTCATCTTCTCCATTGCATCTTCTCCATTTTCGTTCATCATACGATTATTAATCGTCGATTCTAAAATATATTCACCAATCATGGCTCGTTTAAGATAGGAATAAAAAAACATCTTTTTTCTATCAATTTTATTATATAATTAGGGTATATTTGTTAAAATTAGGATTCAAAATTTTATTTTCAGAACTGCCTAGGGCTAGGAAATCAACATTTCCTAGCCATAAATACAGACTACGTTTGGGAAATGATGAACTGCCAACCGTAGATGAGAATTGTTTCCTTCTACGACTACGAAGTATGAACTCCCAACCGTAAGTCTGTATTTACGGCTAGATTGATGTTTGAAAAAATCAACCGTAAAATAACATTATCCAACCATAAATATCATTTCCTAGTAATAAGTGGCCCTAAGTTTTACTTAAATATTTTTCCATTTCTTACTACTAGGTCGAGGCTATGAAAAGCCACCTGTAGCATTTTTGACCCAATCATAGCCTTATATTCTCAGCCGTAAAAATTGCTTAAGATTCCCACTCTTTCTAATCCTAATTTGTTATTAAGTGAAATTCTTAGAGACTCTAACCCTAAATTATTCTCAACTTCCAATGAGTCTGTTTCTGATAAACCCCAAACCTCAATAGCCGATGAATCCAAAAACCCTAATGAAACCCGTGAATTCAAACATCAAGAGATCGAAGGACCTATAATGGAACTTAATGTATCAAATCTAGCTAATGAAACCCGACAAGTTTTACAAGCAACTATGAAGAACATGTTCAACTTTAGTAGAGCTTTAGCTCTTGGCCTGGTTCATCTAAGTTATAGAGCTTGGATTTCTTATGCTATTGAAGCTTCGCCATTTGCAGCGGTTTCATTCCAGAGTATTTCAGCTTTCGCATTTCCAATTTCCTTGGCGTTTTTTTTGAGAAATTCATTGAATCATATGGCGTTCTACAAGAAAATTGAGGAAATGGGAAGATTACAAGTTCTAACTCTAAATCTCCAAATTCTTAAGAATTTTAATCTCTTATTTGTTAGGATACATGGGATTTCACTCTTTTCTTCATTTGGGTTGTTGGATGGATTGTCATATATTGTATTGTTAAGATGATTGTGTTTCATTGAGGATTTGTTTCGTATTAGTCTAACAGGGAGGTAGTTAAATGAGAATTCTATAGACTTTTATAGATTTTTCATTTAAATGACTCCCGAAGATTCTCTGGAAATCTAGAGATTTCTAGTGATTATATGAGAGTATATTAGAGAGTTTATGTGACTTATAGATACAAATCTAGTGGATATATAGAAAGTTTTTGTGATTTGTAGAGATAAAAAAAAATATAATATTCAATCAAAAATTTAAAATATCTACCAACTTTTTTTTATTATGCACGTTACAATATTAACAAAAGTATCATGAATTCCTAGTAAAATATACGTTTATCGTCAAAATAAATTACATTGTTGTCTTGTGCTTATGTTTTCATTACTCTATTTATTTCACTCATCCCACCACTAAATAGAACATTCTTTAGGAGCAGACTGTTCACTTACGTATATATATATATGTGTGTGTGTGTGTGTGTGTAATAAATTTAAGTATACGTATCACACCATCTGTGTTTTTTTTTGGTTTTTTTTCCATTAATACTTTCTTCTCTTGGTCATGACAATGGCAATGAAACAGTACACGCGGTGTATTCAGTGACACAAATGAAAGAGAACGAATAATGTACAATAAATGTAACATTATGCTTGGTGCTTGGTTGATTTAGCCTTTTGCTAGTAGGGATAAACAACTAGAGTACCTAGTAGACCATTGTTCAACATGGTAGCAGTTCCTAACTTTGAAAATGATCTTTTATCAGAGAGTTTTAAGAACTCCAAACGTATATGGGAGTTTTAAGAACATGCTTGAACAACAATAGCTTCAAAGTCTCCCAAAATATCACCTATTTTGGAGAGATTTTGTCCATGCCTATTTTTACATAAAAGTATCTTAAAGTCCCTAAAAAATACAAATCCATGACTTTAAAGTCTATATCCAATAACATGAGAATTTAAAGGACTTTTTAGAAGTCTATAATCAATAACAAAGAGTTTTTTAGAATTTCATAAACTTAAATAAAATCATTATTCACTAGCAAGGGTGTTTAAGAGATTCTTTTAAAGTCTCTAACGAATAACATGAGATTTAAGATCTCTTTGGAACTCTCTATAATTCTCAATTCACCAATCCTCTGTAAGAGTTTTTCTAGGTCCAAATTGTTATCAGGTGGTACTAGCCATAATTAGAATTTCCCAGCCGTAACAGACTCATACGGTTGGTTTCAGTATCAAACCCAACCGTAGACGAAACAACTATTATATCTTACGGATGGGTTTACGATAAAAGCTAACCATAAACTTTTTCTACGGCTGGATCGATGCCTACAGACCTAACCGTCTACACCTATTTATGGTTGGGATGTATACATTAGTCAGCCGTAACTATATTTTGCGACTGAATGTTCATCTTTTCCTAGTCGTAAGTTTAATTTGATTTTGATTTTAATTAAGGATAATTTAGACATTATCATAATAAATGGAATAAGGGATTTTTGGGTTTGTTTATTGATAATTCTGTTTTATCATCTTTGATTTTTGGGTTTGTTTATTGATAATTCTGTTTTATCATCTTTTAAACCTGCATGAAAAAAAGTGTGCCGCCCCTGGTAGAATTCTTTTTTAGTAAAAATCTTTTCTTTCCTCGACTTAGTTGGATAATTACCGATGTCCCTAATAGCTAAGCACTGCATACAGTGATGTCTAATGTTTACCATGTACCTAGACTAAGCGACAATGTGCCTTTGGCATGGCTAACTAAACCATTTGATTTTTACGTGACCCCTAAATTATCATATGGAGATAACCGTTTTTGTATCTATCTTCAGATTAAAAGTTTATATTATTTAGGTTAGATTGTTAAAATTAGTTGTAGAAATATAAAAGAGATAATTATTTACATAGTTCGATCATAATGGCCTATAGTCCACGGATGAGTGTTGGAGGTTTTCACTATAATTATTTGTGTTTACCGAGATTAACAAAAAAAAATTATTTAGAAGAGAGAAAGTGAATCTAAAAATGAGGTAGAAAGAGAAGAAGATCCCTCACTTATACTACAAGTGGGTACTTGTAATATACTCAATGGTTTATTTGATTGAGGAGCTCACCGGTTTTAGATCATTTCCATTACAAATGAGTTAAGTATTAATAAAATTTTTTTCCTTATTCATGATTGTTGCATCTAATATCTTAAGACATTACCTTTAGTAACTAGATGACTATGCAACGGTGGGGGTCCGACTGAGATTGGACTTTTTGCAACTATTTTTTAATTTCTTCAAATCCAATGGTTACTTAAAACTATTGTAATCAATTATGAGTAAATTACAGTTAGTTTATAGTGCAATTGAAAGATTTTGACTCCAATTTGAAGAAATTTGAGTTACATTTGAAGGAATTAGAAAATCAAGAAATCGAAATGGTTACTAAAAGATTTTTACAACCATTTCAGGCCTTATAACAACTATGCCAAAGTCTTCTTGTTGATAATATATTTTAAAATGCACCAAGTTTGTGCGAAATTTTGAAGCTAAACAATAAGTTATGTATTTAATTTTATTATTTTCTCTTTAATTTAAATAAATGTGGTTTAGATTTGAAGATATTTTCATAAAAGCAAGATTGAAATAGTTGCTATAAAGCGACTATATTTTAGCTTCCATTGTGAACATACAGAAGGACTCCCATCGGTCATCCAATAATCAAAAATGAATGATTGATTTTTGAATCATTAATGTTGCTATTATATTGGAAAACTATGGATGTTAATTGGAGTGAAAAAAAATATTAGTTTTTCGTCAGTTGTAGAGTCTCTAGTATATCTCTTAACTTACATAGAATTTCGGTGAATTATTTTAAACGAATATGTTAGAAATCCCGATAGTTATCCATACAAAATTTTAGAATTTTTGGAGTTGTAAAAATATTCATTAAATATTTTATAAAACTGAGAAACGTTCCTGAAAAATTCTGACGGGCAGATTAATATTGTTAACTAAAATAGTTTTTATGGCGTAACCATGAGTTATGTTGTTGACTAGATTAGTTTTTATGGCGTAGCCATGCATTTTCTAAAATGGTGATTCAAATGAATTTTGTAGATCTAGACGTTATCTTCAAAACTAATATTTTATTTTCAGATTCAAAATTGTGGTTTGTGAGATATGGTGTTTGCAAAAACATTACGCATGTCTGTCTAGAATATCAATTACTGTGTCCGAGCTCTTGATTAGTGTGAGATCTTTAAACCATTTGTAGTGGTACTTGGTCACTTTGGATATAACATGAAAAAAATTACTAGTGAGTACTTTTATCAATAATAGACTTGAAATTTTAATTTAGTTGAAATATAACTCTCATAAACATATTAGACTAAGTAACGAACTAATTATTGTGACTAAAAGTAATAATCTTTTATATGTGTTAGATTAGTATTTAAATACTAATGAATAATGAGATGTTGAGTTAATTGGGAATTAACAATGCATTATGTTATAAGTTACTTTGATTATGTATGTTTTTTTGTATTATTTTTTTTTGATTAGAAAAGAATTTTATTGAAGAAGAAGGATGTACAGATATGTTTTTTGTAATATCAATTGGCGTGAATCACATGTAATTGGTTAATAATTGTGTATCAGTGATTTCTAAACCATTTCAAATTTGTTACCTTCTATTGGAAATATGAGAAACATAACACACCAGTATACCATAGTCATATGGATAGTGAGATATAAAGTATCTTTTACTAGCTAGTGCAACAAGAAGGTTAAGTGGTGAAATGTGGTTGAATTGATATATAATTAGACAAAATTATATGAGTGTTTTATTACCAATTTTTGTTACTTACTAATGATTGTGTTAGTCTAATGTGAAGAGGTAACTTGATAATTATATTTTGGTAATAAACATTTTGATAAGATGAGAACTCATAATCTCTTAATCTCTTGATATTTTGATAATATTCATGTAAAATGAGAGTATAAACTAATTTTTTGAATCCTAGTTGGTCAGAAGTTCTACCATCCTAAATTGATGACAAATTAAGTGTTAATTTTTGATAAATTCTTATTCGGAATGATCGACTAGTTGCATGCTTATCTCCTCTGAATAGATAATTGTATATTCAAATTTGAATTGAACAATTGGCATTCCTACCGTGTTAAGTAACTTTACTTTTCAGTGGAGATGATAAAAAGGATTGGCTCATAAATATCGGAAGTGCTGAAACGTGTGATCCAGAAAATACATGTTTTATCTTCTACCAAGAATGAGAAAGATCAAAACCATTTTCATGAACAACTCAACTAGCGAAGTTGAATAAATATGTAAATGATGTGCAAGGCTTGTCAGGTGTGGACATTAATCATATTTAAATATCATTCTCAATATGTGCATTGCAATTAAAAACCAGTTCCAAATTTTATCTACTTAAGTAACTATGTAATGTTATACTTGGAAATATTGTGTTGTGATGTTTTGAGTGTTAGCGTAATAGAACATAACAATAGTAGATAAAAGTGAAAATTCTCAATAAATTGAGAATGAATACATGAATATGTTAAATCATAATGTTGGTATAGACTGCCATAATCTGATTATTTGCTGTTTCTTAGTTAGATGCAACCTAAAGAGAACACATAATTGTAGCTTCTTATGTTGAGAAATCCCGGTAACTATAAGGGACCTTATGCCTCAATCATAGGGGTATACGATAGATTTTTTTGTTTGTTTGATGATGTTTCAGGAGCATTCGCTAACATACCTCGAGGAGTTGGAAATTTTTTTTGGAACATGACTTAATTCTTCGTTGTTTTTTTTTTTCCTTAATGTTCAGGTGCATTCTCCAACATATCTCGAGGAGTTGGAACAGGTCAGTAAGATACTTAGGTTCCGTAGTTTTCAGTTGGTTGTTATTTACAAATATTGAAATGGACACATAAGCATTCATAATTGTACCTCTCTTTTTAGAAGGATGTTGCAATAAAAATTTATATCATTGGAAATCATTCTAATATACTTATATAACGAATATAAATATGACTATTAAATTATATATATTTTTTATACTAAAATTTAATAACAATAATCAATCAAAAGGATAATTTTAAAAATATTGCATTGTTCGATGAAATAGGTCAACATAAATTAAAGGAGAAGATTGTGATTTTTATCAAATTAACACCAGCCTTGGATCAAACTTATACATCTAATTATGTTTATGTGGAGAACAATTTTGTAGAAACCTCATACAACATAAGGGAAATTGGAAAAAAACTTACTACTTCGGGAAAACAGTAGCCATGATCAATTGGAATGAGCTTTAAATGCCCATTTTCATCTTACTTGATTATGATATTGCCATCATGTTTATGTGCGTTTGCCAATCAGATCTAAGATAGTAATTTTATATACTTATTCAACTGGAAATTAAGATTATATCTTTCCTCGCATGATCCGTCATTTCTCATGAACCTCTAAAGAGAACTATTCTTAAATAATATTTTTATAGTGTGGGGTAGGAAAGCTTAGGGTGACAACATTTCACCAGGACTGTTGCAGGAACACCTGCAAAGCCAGCTTCCACGATACAGTTATGGGGTGGTCAAGAAGATCTGCAGCTAACTCTTTTACTGCTTTTTTTTCTAAGTCAAATTTTATAAATAAAAAAGCATATAACACGGTTTACATGATAGAAAAAATAAGGAACAAAAAACTAAAAGAGCAAACAATGCTCAAAAGAACAAAGCTACTTAAATCGGTAATAAAAGGTGCTAGGCCACTCCACAGATGGTAAATATGGCAATCTCCCATTGTGATATTCAATCTCATCCTTCGGTAGCACATAAGCATTCTTAGCCAAGAAGTCAGCTGAGAAATTAACTTCACGTAAAGCATGCTCATATCGTATACTCTCATAAAAAGAGCAAGCCATTATCTATCTTTGCTTCATATTCCAAGGAATTTCTCCACTCTTCAATGCCTGGATTGCACTTTGTCAATCAAAATTAACACAAATCTTCTTGAAACCTCAATATCTTTCCCATTCAAGACCAAGAATCACCGTATATAGTTCTGCAAAATAGTTAGTTTTCCAACCTAACCCTGCACTGAAAAAGCCCAGCACAACACAATCTCTGCCTCTAGTAATAACACCAACACCAGCTTGGCCTGGATTCCCTCTTACAACACCTTCACAACAAATAAGTAATTATCCATTCCTTGGGGGATACCAAGTACACTCCAAAGGACTAGAATTCATAACCTTCATGAATCTCACTCTAAACAAGTTCAGAATGTTCAAATCATAAAAACTATTATGCATATGACTCTTCAATCTGACAGAATTATCGCAAATAATCTGGTAAACCTTACCCTTAAAGCCAAGCCAATCAAGCTTAGCATCATCAAACCAGACCCTATTACGGCTTTTCCAAAGATCAGTCCGGATAACAATATTAGCTAAGAACCACAGCTCTTTAATGATTTTACTCTTTCCCTTAGCCTTCTTATAAGAATCAACAAAATTACATTCAACCTTGATACCAAAAATTCCTTCACACCAAGCCCAGATACGCCTGGAAAATCTACAGTACCAAGTTATATGATTTATTGACCCGGCACTACGCTTGCACAAACAACATCTATATTTGCAAGAGACTTACCCAATTTTTGAGACCATCAAGTCTTGCATAACACAACATTCCTTTTTCGGTATCTTTCAAAACTAAGTTGACAAGATAGAATGCGCACAACCCCTCCATATTAATTAGCAACAAGTTCAGGTTCATATTTGTTCCACAACATCTCCTTAGTTGATTTCGCCGAAAATAATCCTTTCAAATCTTTAGTCTAAAATCCATAGTCCTCTCCACCAACAATGATAGGCAAATCATTAATATCAACATCAACAACTTCAAAAATACTCCGTACCTCAGTAGGAATTACCCAAGCACAATTCACAATAATATCTGAAACTTTAGAAGGCAAATCAGCTCTGCCCAGAGAAGTACAACCAAGTCTTCTAGCTATCGAAAATTCCCCACACCAATTATCAAGAAACAAATTACTCACCACCATAACTTCATTAGAATTGCCTTGTTAACAACACATAAGCGCTTAAAACCCAAACCACCTTCATTATGAGGACAACATAGGCTATCAAAAGCCACTGTAAAATACTTACGTTGTTTTGCATCTCCAGACCAAATAAAATTCCTAATAGCTCTATAGCATTGCTCAATCATCTTCCTTGACCACTTATAAACATACATAGAGTGAATTACGTAGCTAGATATGACTGAACGCACAAGGACAATCATAGCCTGAAAGGACAACATTGCACCCTTCCATCCTGCCAACTTATTCATAATCTTCTCAACTACAAAACACACATGAATATGCCTCACAAATTGATAGTTTTGTGATAGTGGTAAGAAAAAGTTCGTTCAAGACTTGTGAAGATTTGGATTTAAACCTAGTTTCTAAGACTAAAAATATCAAAACTCAAATGAAATTGATAACAAGATTGAGAGAAACTGAGGCTAAGATTCTACTATTTTGCAAATTTTAAAGTGATTTAATTCAATAATTATAATTATGCAATTCTTACGTTTAATTTGATTCTAAAATATTGCAACAAGTAGATTTTCAAAATAACAATTGTATAACGAAGGCATGGAACATCAAAAACCTAGGCCAAGCATGAACCATTAAAATAAATCATAATTGTTTAATGAAAATCATTAAATCAATTTTTAACCAAGGAAAATAATCATATAAGAATTCCGTAAATTAATTAAATAAATATAACCAATAATTTCTGGAAAAATAGCTTTATTTGTCGCCTCGGAAATGGGGTTTAGCTCCTCATATTAATCACTTGCTCAAAAATATGGTTCATGGCTCAAAGTGTTTACAAATGATGAAAAAGGGAGAAAAATAAAGAAAACAGTGAGTTTGCAACGTTTATAGGCATTACAGAATCACTGTTACAGAGCAAAGATGAAGATAAACTTGCAAATACTAAGATATCTGTTGCAGGTGTGTTGAAGAAACCGTTGCAGCTGAAGATAAACGTTGCAAAGAAGAAGATATCGATTGCAAATGGATGAAGAAACCGTGGCTAAGAGGTTGAAGAAACCATTTTCGTAGCCTCTGTTCTCCGTGTTCTTCAACAACAACAACAAAAAAAAATCTGGATTTTTTTCTCAAGCTTCTGGCCTCTGCCAGCCCCCCTTATCTCTTCTACACCACTCCTGTTTATAATAAAACACTAACCCAGCTACAAATATCCTTCCAAATCTCCACCATCACTTCTCAAAATATTCACGGGATTTTATTTTCATGGCCAAATATTTTATTCCTCGATCTTCTGATGTTCTTTATAATTGTTTCCCTTTTTCACAGCTCAACATTAATTCTGGATGTACCCAAACCTTGTGAAGATATTATCTCCTTTAATACACATGATCAAGCTAAGACCGAGAATATATCTTCTTCCTTTTTGCGTCAAAACTCATGATTTCTCGTTTAATTTTTAGTCTTTCCAAACTTGTAAAACTCCAATAATTTAGGCAAGAAGATATTCATGCTTAAACGAATTCAAAATATTCTTCAGATCTTGTTTTCAACCTATGCAAATGAGAAGTTTCTTTTCCCGCCAATAGTCCATTTAAAATTTTTAAAAGGTGGGTGCCCTGAACCAAAGAGTGGGTGTCTTTATCAGTTCTGGGTGCCTTTATCAATTATGGGTTTCTTTATCAATTTAGTGGGTGCCTTTATAACTTTTAGAGTCGATTTTTCCATAATTATTTATTTTCCTACAAATACATAAAATAACACAATTAGTACACAACCGAGCACTACGAATATAAAGAATTGAGATAAATCAGATACAAAAATGTGTCTATCACAATTCCAGGCTTCAACTCAATACCCAAGTACCTATCCGGAAAATAAGCTCTCTCCATTACAAGGAAATTGGAAATAATCTTACTACGCGAAGAAGAACCACCCCCGTAATAAAATTTGCTTTTCTTATAATTAGCAGTCTGACCAGAAGCACGTTAGTAAATATCAAGCAAATCCTTAAGAGAATTCAAACTATCCAGGTTACCCTTACAAAATAACAACACATCATCAGCAAAAAACATATGAGTAGGCACAACTTTCTCCTTCTTGACCATAAAATCCATTTTCCTCCTAGCAAAAAGCTTAGTAATATTATGGCTTAGCACATCTTGAATAAGAACAAAAATAAGTGGAGACAAAGGATCACCCTGACTCAAACCCCTTGTGATGTTGAAAAAACCTTCAGGACTATCATTAACTAAAAAAAAAATCTGGTTGAATTAAGAATGTTTAAAATCCAAGCACACTAATTATCTGAGAAACCGTATCTTTTGAAAACCTCAACAATAAAGTCCCAATTAACTGTATCAAAATCTTGAGAGATATCAAGTTTCAACCCAACATTACCATACTTCTTATTCACGCCAATTTCATTCACAAGCTCAAAAGTTAAACTTATATTCTCATGAATATTCCTCTCATTCATAAAAGCAACCTGCTCCTCAGAAACCAGCTTGCCTAAAACCAAACCAAGTCTTGTAGCCAAAATCTTAGTAAAGATCTTAAAAAATAAATTACTAAGACCAATAGGTCTATAGTCCTTCAAAGTATCACAATCGTTAGTTTTTGGAATCAAAACAATAAAACTAGAATTGATTCCACTTGGAATTTTCCTCATCTCTCAACAATTAATCACGTCTTTAACAAGATCATTGCTAATAACTTCACAGCAATGTCTATAAAAAATACATGAGAAGCCATCCGGCCCAAGTGCACTTTCCGCTCCCAGATCATACACTGCATGTTTAATTTCTTCATAGCTAGGTATGGCATCGATAGATAAACTCTCTGCACTGGTAATGCATTAATGATCAAAGTCAAATAACGCCCATCAATATCAAAAGCTCCACCATTGAATTTGTTTTGTTAGTTATTAACAGTGTAATCACTAATTTCATCCTGCAAAAACAAAGTCGAGTTAACATCAATTTTAAGCTCCGAGATTGAGTTATGTCCTCTCTTCATTCGAATGTTGTTATGGAAAAATCTCGTTTTCTGATCTCCAACCAGGTTTCCCTATACTTATGCGTGAGCATAATAGATTTCTCAATTCTGACTTTCTCCACCTCAATCTTATCATCCATAATTTTCACAAACTGAACCTCATTAACCAGATCATTGTCTAATAAGTCATTCTCGACCTCCAGATTCAATTCAACCTATTTTAGCCTCACATGTATATGCCAAACACATTTCTATTCCACTTCTTCTAATCCTTTTTTAATCTTTTCAATTTATTAGCAAAGACAAAAGGCGCAGCACCACGCAAAGGAAATTACCAACTATCTTTTACTAACTTCATAAAATCGGCATGCTCAAACCACAACAGCACGATCCAACTTCGAAACTATTCTATGAATACCTTTCTGACAATTACTCCAAGTGAACTTCTTACCTAGAGTATTAGCTTCAACCAAACCATTATTATTTATCCATTCTCTAGAATCATTCATATAAAAACCCAAAGGTGTAGCTCCACCTTTATTCTCTTCTTTGGGAAAAATACAACTAAAGTCACCAGTAACCATCCACGGCTGAGAACTAGCATCCAATTGTTGCCATAATAACCTTTTAGTGACAGGATTACGAAGCATGCACAACTGAATAACTACCCCATCAAATTCCATACTACAATTCAAAAACAAAGGTCTAACCAAAGTATCAGACCACATGATCCAAAGAATATTACTTTTCACACCATCATCAAATTTCTAATAACATCAAGACTATAACCATTAAGCTTCAAACTTCTAATAAATCTCCTAATGCAATAAACTAAAAGCTCAGCCACACAAATAACCTCAGTCTTTCGCTCACAAACCAATTCCCTTAACTTAGCCTTAGCACCATCCTTTGCTAGGCCCTGTGCATTCCAATAGAACACACTCATTAATTACCTCTTCTTTTTGGAGAGCTTGCTAACTCTTTTACTGCGCCTTCACCTAATCGTGTACCTTTTTTTAATCCTTCTCTACTCACTGAAGGAAGCGCATATTTTCTTGGGCTAACATAGTTCCACGATCTTCCACGACGTTTATTAACTTATAATAATCCACCTTGCAGTCATAACCAAAGCGCTGACATAGTAAAATAATGTTATAGATTGTTTTTCACATGAGAATATATATGTATTTTGATAATATGATTTTCCACCTTAATAATGGGGAAGAGGTACATATCCTAATATTTGGACATAGATATCAAAACAACTTTGCTTGGGGGAGAGATACATGACATCTCAGATTACGCAACACTACTAGATAGTGTAAATGACGATCGCTCAGACCCTTCGATGTTTATCCTTGCATCATCGCAAGCACCTAAAGCCTCACCTAGCACGTGAGCACCTAAGGCTTGATCTTAAAGCAAGCACAAAGTCTCGTCTTAATCGTGATCCAAAGCAAGCAACGTGCCAGCATGTCCTAGCAGCAAGCGCTACAGCCTTGTTACATTGCAAAAAGCCTTCCCACAGCCGTAGGCACATTTATTCCACTGAAGTCTCTCCTAGCATGCGAGTAAAATTTAATCCGTTACCAAAGTTGGGGGCGTCTTCGTTAATATCTCTGTAAGCAATAGTAGCGAGCCAAAATCTGCTTCAACGACGATAATTCACGCTTAGGGGAGAATTCTGTCATTAACTGTCAAACCAAAAGAAAAATAAAACTTTTTAACCCCCAACAGGTTGGAGGTTAAGAGGGGGAGATGTTTGTACCATGTGTAAAATAGCCATATGTTGGGCTAGATTGATGTTCAGACTGCCTTCTTGTTTCCATCCAAGTATCCCGACCCATTATGCCAGGCATAGTTCGTCGTCCTATTCTGTCAGGCTTAGTTCGTCGACCCATTCTGTCAGGCCCAGTTCGTCGCCCTGTTTCGTCAAGTCAGTTCGTCGTCTTATTTTGTCAGGCCTAGTTCGTCAGCCCATTCTGTCAGGCCCAGATTGTCGGCCCGATCTACGAAACCACTTCATCCAGCCCAGTCCACAGACTACCATCCAGATTGAACGACGGGCAAAACCGGTGGCCTCGACCGATGGCCGGTGGCTACGACCGGCGGTCTCGACAGACATCCAAATTTACAGGCGGCCTTGATCGGCAGCCTCGACAGACATCCAGATTTACCGGAGGCCAATACTTCCGGCCACGTCCATCAAGTCTACCCCCCATGCTGCCAATGTTCTAGCCATGTAGCCATCCATCCATCCAACCAGCCAGTCTGCCAGCCATCCAAACTGCCAGCTTAGTCTGCCAGTCTGTTTCAACCGACCCAATGTCAGAACCCTAGAAGAAGGTTCTGGTAAGTTCTAGATTGCTTGTTGACCAAGTCATTACGGGAAAAGTTCTGGAACATTCCAGCTGTCTTGTTGGCCAAGGTACCACCGATGAAGTTTATCTCGAATTTAGGGTTTACCTTATTAATTCAATTGCATAAATACATGGGACTTAAACCCTAAAAAGATGGAAAAGAGAGAGGAAAGAAAACCCTAAACAAATATCTCTCTCAACGATGAGAAACATCATTGTAATGCTTATATCAATAAACATCTCTCCTCAGGGGGATTCATCCGTGGATGTAGGTAAAACTCGCCGAACCACGTTATATTTTTGTCTCCATTATCTTTAATGTGTTCTTGTCTTATTTCACATCATCATCATCAAATCAATCATGTTTTGTTCCTAAAAGTAATTTTCGGTACAAACAGTAAAAAATTTCTATCATTCAAATATAACAACAATAAACATCCAAAATTGCATATATTATTATCTGAACTAAAAAATCGTGGCATTTGTAAATGTATTTTTGACAAAAAAAAATCAACAAGTCTATATAAGAAATTTTAGCCCCCTTAAAATCAAATCCTAGTTCCGCTGTTACTTTGTGTATTAAGATGATAGTGCATATTAAAAAAATTAGGGTCCGAAATTAATTCAAACCAAAACTTGGAAACACACTTGCATACACATATTGATTTCTTGGGTACCCTCAGAAAGAAATAATGACATCAACTAACTGACCGTAAAAAATAGATTCTTCCCTCGTTAAGTTTTTTGTGCTACAATATTTATATATATCTTCTGACACATCAAACCTCTAATTCTTTTTAAACCGTAGTTTTTATGGCGTTAGACGGTAATCAAAATGGAATACAATTCAAAAATATTATGAAGAAAAGATTCGATAAGACCTTCCAAGAATTAGTTGAGTTTAAAGAGCAATTGTCCAACGTTAAGGAAAGTCAAACTACATTGTCCATTTGGAGGCGAGTAACTATCTTAATAAGTTGTTCATCAAATCAAATTTGAATAATAGTAACTTATTATTCAATTGTTTTTTCAGAGAACTCTGGCTCTTGCGCAATATGAGCTTATACATCGTAAAGAATTCAAGCACGATGAATGCTATCAAGTCTTAAAAGACAATTTCTTGGATTTCAACCCAGATTAATTATTTAACTGTAATGTTATGATCTATATTAGGTTTTTTTTCTTCAATGTAATGCTATGAAATATGGTGTGCCTTTTCCTTTTAATGAAATGTTATTACAAAATCCAAAATCAAACCATTCCCAAAAGAAATCGTCTTGGTCTATAAGTAATACAATGACGATTTCGGTGCTTAATCCTTATTAATCATTTAGAGTCGTCATGTTCGATAAATACATAGTGTGACGATTCTAACGGATTTTCATACAGAGAATTTTCTATTAGTGTTGTCATGGTTTATAAATAAGACCTTGACGACCCTTAGTGATATAACTAGTTAAGAGTCATTGGTGTAATATTTTCGACCATGTCGACTTCTCAAAGCCTGGAATTTTTTTGTGAAAAGCGTCATAGTACAAAATAAAACTACGCCGACTTTAAAGAATCGTCATGTTTCTAAGTTCCCGAGCATGATGACTTTTATCCTGTAACTTTTGTTCTTATGATGGTTCAACGAATTTAACAAAAAAATTGATCATTCATAGACTATTAGTAGCGTACCTGAGTATTTTAAGCATTATGTTCTTCGTGTTGGGCGTTTGATTTTCCATTGGGTTCTTTAATTGCATCCTCATTTTTAACTCCATATATTAATTAGCCTAATTTTCTAAGTTTTAATCCTAACTATAATCTATAGATTTAATTTATCTAATCTAATTTAACTAAGTAATAAAACTAATCAAAAATATTAAAACAAGGTTATTTTTAGTATTAATGGAAAAATTGGTTAATGAGTTTTGAATTTACTTCAAATGATTCTATTTTGTTTTATTTGGCAGTCACGTTTAATTTTCCCAGCCCTAATTAAATGGGTCTATAAAAGTACAAACTTATTTTATTTTATTTTACTTATTTTTTAGAAGAAAACGAAAATAACAAACAATCCTATCTTTTTAAAATGGAGGGAATATTTTTTATGATATATTGTTACCTCAGTTATGCAGGTTTTACAATAAGCTGGTTTGCTTTGGAGAAGAAAGGAACTGGTAATAATTACTTTAGCATCACCAATTTTAGGCAGATAATGTCATAGTGGGTCTTGCAAATAGTGTAACTTTGTTATTATTATTTAAATGTAATGATATATTGTTCTTGTTTCTGTCTGTAGACAAGAGAAGGATGACAATTATCATCAAGAATAATACTAACTCGAACTTATCAAGAATGAGAGGAGATAAAAGAAGATGGCCAAATTATTCAGCACAAAGCATGTTGTTGGGATTCATTAGAAGAGAAAAGTATACGGCATCTAGGAGAACCGTTGGGTGAATTTCTTTGAAGGGCAAGTAAAGTGCTGCTGACTGCTTACTGCTGAGTCTAAATCAGAGTCTAAATTTTAGAATTGGGAGGAGGACCCACGAGTAGAGAGGGATTGACATTTTGTACTAAAGAACAGATATTCTTTGTAACCCCGGCCTTTCTCCACCAATGATCATCTATCTTCTTTGTACATATGTACTAACCAAAAACAGAATCCTTCCCATCTTGCTACTTAAAGGTCACTCTAGCTTAGCTCCTTCCAAATATTGTGATGCCAAATTTAGAAGCTATCTTTCGTAAGCGTATACACTTTAACTTTAACCGGCTGCACCTTTCCATGACCAAAGTTTCAGTATCTTTGTAACGATCGTTACATATTCGCGTTGGCTAAGACACCTGAAGTATCTTTCATGGGGGACTCTTCTTCTGCTTCGTACATCCACATGGTATGTAATGTGATTAACTTTTAACCTGCCAGAAGAGATAAAGAAAGTGTATGCTGTGAAGAAATTTAAGCATGTGTTCATTATTGATGTCTGTTTTCCAGTTGATAAATGTTTTCGAAAAATATATGGCTTTAGAGTAATGTCATGATGATGCATCATAATGATGTTTGTAGGTGCAACACTTGATTGAGAAGTGTCTACTGTTCCACATGACAAAGGATGAGTGCATGGAAGCTCTCTCTAAGCATGCAAATATCAAACCTGTCATCACTTCCACTGGTACTGTCTCCCTGCCTGCCGGCCTGCTTGGCTCTCTCGCTTTCTTTCTCTATATTATGAATGCATATCATGCATGTATCTCTCTAGGACTAGAAAGTACCTATACTTACTTGATGCTTCTTCACTGCCTGACCATATTAATTTAGTTATCTCTTTGTATTCTCTTAATATATTTTCTTCTTACATGCAATAATTCTAAGTTAACTTATTACTGTAGTGTGGAATGAACTGGAGAAAGAAAACAAGGACTTCTTTGAGGCTTATTATGCTAGAAACAGAGGAGGAGACCGAATGTATGAATCAGAAACTACCCAAAATATCCAAAAAATGCTCTCGGAGTCATCTGCTACATTGGAATCATCTGCTGCTTCTCCGGTCAGTTGTCGGTCATCCATAGGATCTCAAGATGAAAATGATCAAGACGAACATAATTAAGTAGTCTTTATTATTCTATAATTAATGATCATCCTCTCTTGATCTCTCTTTGATACTCATCACGCTTATACTAATCCTTAACTTAGTTATCTCTTACTTTATGTGGTTCTATCTGCATAATATCCAACTGCGCAGAAGAATAAATTAAAGAGAAAGTAAAAATAAAAAATTAGAACACAAAAACAAATAGTACTCCAAGTTCTGTGTATTATGTACTACTATTCGATAAAACGATAGATGAAAATTTTGAATTGAGGAAAACTGTTAGGTCGATTATATCAGCTGGTTGGATCGATTATATCAGCTGTAAAGTAAATGAAAAGCGTGACAAAATTTAGTGTATTTTCCTGTGGACTCTTGTGAGCCTGCTACTGATATGTATGTATAGTAGGAACGATGATATCGACGTAGATGGACACCGCCACAAGTAATCATGGCTTCTGGGGTCTCTTACTTTTTTGCTGGTCATACATTTGAATTTGAAACGAAAGATCAGGTGTTGATTGAGAGAAATGTCCCAATTCCACAGTTGGCTTTACGCTAGAGCTCTGAAGTCTTTAGCAACTTGTCTGTTTTCTTTCTTGTCTTAAAGAGAAAGATGTTAATGGCTCTATTTTTGTTTCGTCATCCAATTTTGCCCATTCTCAGTCGTCGCCACCACCGCTCTGCTGCCCATGTAATAATGTATTGTTCAATGACAAATTGCATATGTACGATGTGTCGTTTGTTGATTCCATAGTTAATGTCCTGTAACCCTACCATCATATCTTCTAACTCTCTGGCTGTAACTTTTGGAGATGAATTTCCTAGAAATTTCCTTATAGGCGAGCAAAGGAAACGGGAGCTAGTTTTTGCCACTGCTTTCATGTTAGCTACCATCTTGTGGCTTCGCCTCAGCTACTAATCATATATTTTCCGAACAGACTACCCTCCGGACGCCACAATTAACACACTAGTATCCGACGGTGATATTTAAACAGATTAACCAGACAACTAGAATGCTTTCACAATCAAACCATACCAACGTGAATGAAGTTCTAGACTAAGAACCTGTCGTGGGCTTAACAAGATCAGCCGAAGTTCCATTGTCACATTTATTAGCCCAATTATAAAGAACGCATTTTTGGGGTTGCCCGAATTTTGCTGGGGACTGCTTAAGACAAGATAAGGTTACTAAGAAGTGAATCGTATAACCCAAAATGCCCTTAAGTGTTAAAATAAATTGGATTAGTTAAATTGTAGGACTGTCCATGGGTCGTAGAAATAAGTCCACAGATGATGAAACGATAAATGGTTGTATGACTGCCAAATTTGGGATGTTTGACGATTGCTAAATGTGCCTTCTTCTCACTGCATATTGTTGATGGATGCTCTTATTCAGCTCAAAATTAAACCAACCTTTGAATAGTTTTCCAATCTTGTATGACTTGATACCCTAAACTCCTAAGACGAAGAACCTCATTAGATAAAATAATTGCACATATATGACATATTTAGTCTGCCAACAAGTACATAATGTTTTTGTGCAAATTCCATAAGTTCAGTCCAGAAGATGCAGGCTTTGGAAGTCCTAGCCTCTGGTAGCTAGGAAATTTGTTTGACCCTGTATTCAACAAGATGAGGTACAGTTCAAACTATCAATATCAACACAGCTATCTTAAGTGCCCAAATCCTTAAAAACCTGAACCCTCGAGATGGTACAAGTAATTTATATTAGCCTAGATTCAAATTCAAAGCAGGACCAATCCTTGAACAGGAGAGAAAAAGATAAACCGAAGCGACTATTATTATGATTACTGAGCCTATATTACAAGACTGGAGAAGTATTACTACACGTCAGAACAATTTTGGAATGGGAGAAAAAACTACCTTCTGTCAATTGCTCAATTATTAGAGCTAAAATAGAAATCATTCATTCGAAAGAGAAAGAAAAAAAAATCTAACCCCATTAATCTGTTTCACCGTTTTCTTCCTTCACAAAACGATTTTGATTCCTCCTTTGCATAATCATGCCCTAATTCTCTATTAACATGTAATCCTCCTAATTATGTTTTTCTTTTTTCCAGCGCTTGTATCTATTTTCCTTGTTCTTTAAGCACCAAGGATTCTTCAGTCGTACTATAGGTCACCAGATTTGAGTTCTGCCAAGAGAAGATGCTCCCATATCGCTATCATAGTTCTGAATTAAGAGCCAAACACAGAAATGAGATCCATACTTATTAAGCAACGGGATTGGCTAACATGAACAAGTAAAGAGAAAATAAATGTGTGAATATAGATTTCTTCGGTAACTTATGAATATTTTTGAAGAGGTCCAAAATTTGTTGTTTTAACGGAGAGAATAGTGAGGTGCAGAGCAAGGAGTTAGATCTATTTATCACAAGTTGAAATCAAATTACTGAATTAACATACCTTTGACATGGTAGAATATCTCTAAACAATAATCTGGTTTTGAGAGTAGCCATGGGTGCTGGCTAGTTTGTTAACATTTTAGACCACACAAGCAGTTATACAAATTCGACAAACAGCATTAGTATTACAGTGGTATTACTTTCATTGTTTTGTGTTGACTCTGAAGTAGAAAACGAGAGATTAGCTACAAAGTACACATGCAGTGATACCTTACCAAACTAGTACTGCATCATAATCAATAAGTTCCACCACTACAGGGTAGTAACTAACTAAAACTGGGAGTAAAGCCCAACTCACATGCATATGTAGGTGAAATGCTCGGTCGAGCTACATATATCAATGAATGCCACATGAATCAAAATATGACTTGCTTAATATGCTGTCCTAATGAAAATCTCACAGCCAACTGATTTTTTATTTTCAAAGAGGATTAATTCTGTCCCTCATGCACCATTATTAATACATTTCAGCACAACATGAAGAAGACACCCAAGTTAATAGCATGACTATCTAGTACCAACATATCATTTCTTAAGCAGAGGCAACAAGCGTAGGAATGATGAAATGAAATTGTTCAGAAGATCACCTGACTCCAAGTGTCCATGCAACCGAGGTCTGAATTTGTAGATGAATTCCAAAAACAAATGCATCTGTCTGCAGTACAACCACCAGATGCAAGAAGTCCATGTAAATGTGAGGACCACGCAATTGCTTATACAGCAGCGGTGTTACTGGTTGTGTCGAATGTTGATTCCAAACAAACAGCTGCAAGACAAAAATGTATCTAATGCCTCACCTCTGACCTGTAATCATTGAGCTTACTAACAAAATCTTCTTGAGCACGAATATCATGCTGGAGAATACTCTTGTTACAGTTACTTGGAGATAATACAGATGCACTCCATGCAGGAGCACCAACACGTAATCAATGGCACTCTATAGTGCTTACCCTCCTACAGTGTTATGCATCCCTACACAAATTGTAAGTATCACAAGGTGTCAACTCAACAGCCATGCACTATGCCATTCAAACAATTCTAAAACACCAAAACAGTAACAAAATAAAGACCAATGTAATATGATATCTGCAGTTCAGTAGAAATGATATAGTTGAGAATAATATGGTAAAAAGAAGACTTAAAATAAAAGTCTCGGGATACTAACTACACCACTTATAACACAGAATTACCTTTTGGTAAACTGGAACTTGCATTTGAATGCATCCTCATCTTTGAAAACCGCATTTCCGAGTCCTCTCATACCGAAGGTCATCTATGTAACAGTCTTCATAAGCAAGAACGCATCTTCCCCGTTTATTTTCTTCTTTCTATTTCTTGTAGAACAGAAACAAGCGTTAAGCGTTAAGTGTTAAGCTAAACTCTACCCCAGGTTACAAACTGGGATAGCCCTCCTATAGCTCTGTCTCTGGTTGGTATGCAGTCACAAGCCCTGTAATGGTAATGGTACTAAGCTAATGCTGTAAGGCAATACTATCAGATTAAAGAGAGAGATTGGTCCCAATGCATCATAGGTACAGAGCTCCTTTATCTTCCCCGTTTCCAAGCGATAGGAAACGATCGTTGCACACACCTTCATAAGCAGGAATCCATCCTGAAAAGCCAAAGGGTCCATATATGGGTTTTGGTCATGAGGATTTGCCATTTTTTCTGCTGCATTATAGATGATATTTGGGTTGTTTTCCAACATTATATCTAGAAAAATACAGCTCTCGAGTACCCATTCAGATGCTTAATAGTTTTCCAAAATCCAAACTTGCATTCATGTGTTCTTAATCGTTATACAATAGAGCTGCCCATTAAACTCTCCTATGCAACCTTCGGGTGCTTCTTTGAATGGATTCTGCCGAACTGGTATATTGACCCAATGAGATTTCTCATTTTCCAAATCAAATTAAAGGATCACATCCCCTGTCAGTTAGCCAGTATAAGATTCCACTAACATAAATTCCTATGTTCTTAACCAGGGTATGCTTGCATAAGCACCTGTCTTTTGAAGTTTTCCATATTTAGACTGGTGAACTTACATTGTCTGGGAATAGAATATGAAAATCATGATATTGTGGATTTCTTCTATTCCCATACGATGTAAGTTCACCTGTCTAAATTCTGAAGAGCTGCCACTAGGAACTAATGCGAGTCCAATGCCTGTCTTTTATAGACCAAGACCAATCAAGCTTGACCCATTGTCTGCTAGAGGACTGGAAATATGGCTGGAAATTATCATTAGTATTGCAACTTCTACAAAAGATAAGCCCATTGCTGGAAGCAATTTTCTCAGGGAGAAAATCAAAAACCGTCTTATGAATAACTCTTATCGGATCTCACACCGATAAGAACCATCCCTTGAGTGCTCACACTCAGTAAAGAATTCATGGCTGCACCGCTGGAGATCACTACGATAACGTATAACTTTGTCTTTACCTAATATTACTGCCTGGTCACAGAACCTTCTCCTACAGTTTTGTGCAATCCCAAAATTAGAATATTATAGAAATGTAAACGTCCTAATATACTTTCTGATGTTTCGTACAATCAAAATGAAATCAAAAAGTTTGAAATAAAATATATAACTAATAAGAGAAACATTTAGGCTTTTGCCTTACAACAACAGATCAGTATGGGAAAATCAGTAACATGAAATAAGATATTTAAGCACTAATAAAAAATGTAAGTAATTTGTTGACAAGAGTCTTTAATTCATCATAGTCCGCAATATCTAGCAGAGGAAATTACTGAACCATACTTTAACACCAAGTCATTAATAAAAGAACATCATGTTCGTAAGATCTGTGGCTTACAAAGCATTCTAATGGATACATTTTTAGTCGAATTGGAGACTACAGGCTCCTCCCTCGGTGAATCAAGTTTGCAGAGGATTAACAAGGTACTGTGTAGGTTTATGTTAAATTGGTACCAAGTAGAATCAAAACATGTACAATGACTATCAGATGGGGTGATGATTGATGGATCAAGATAATAAAAACTACAACAAAGCAGCAGAATGAAGGATAAATCAGAGAACATGGAAAATAACATGTCGAAGAAAGACTCACATTTCCGAGTCCGCCCATACCGATCATTCAAATCAGCAGAGAAACCACTTCTCTTCGTGCTCTTCTGCATAACCAGACCATTAACAAGGAAAAAAGAACTCAGTTTCGCAAGATACTTTAAAACAAGTTCTTCCTTGTCTTCTTCCATCTTGATCAGTTGATCTTCCTTTCCTTAAGTTTGCACTGCAGACATCAAAAGATATGTACAGCCGATTTAGATTGGCCTTTAGGGTTTACTACTCACACCCCAAATATCAATGTCTTATTATTATTATTACACCCATGGATTGTATCGCCCATTCTCTCACCCATTGACTGTATCGCCCGTTGTTTGATATTTACCCTACCTAATAAGTGAAAAAAAATCAAGATGACCACTTAACATACAAAAATTCCTCCTATATTATTCTTTATAAATAAAAATTATTTCAAATAAAAATAAAATATAAACTTCATTTTTATTTATAATATTTAAATTTAATTTTTATCACTTTTTAAAATGTCATCCTTACCCTTTCTTTATTTTTATCGGGTTCTTCTTCTTCTTCTCTTCTTCTGCCTCCTCCTCCCCACCACCATCACCACTAGCAACAGTAGCTCCGCTGCCACCAAACCAGTGAGAAAAGATAGATCTGGAGCAACAACACCTCTGTCTCATTCACCAACACCTTCGTCTTCTTCGCTTCTTCTTTCTTTTTATTTTACTTTTATGTTCACCAATAATAGCTATGTCACCCATATCCGCCACTAACAACACCTATGTCTTCTCCACCAACACCACCAGTGCCTCCTTCTTTTTCTATGTCCAGATCAGCCACCAACAACACCTCCTCCTCCCCTATCGCTTCCTCCACGTTATTTTTTCTCCCCCACCACTACATGTCCAGATCCACCACCAATAACACCTCTTCCTCCTCCTTTTATCCTCTACAAACATCACCAACACCCCAGATCATCATCATCGAAAATAATCATCAAAAAATAACGATGCATCATCATTGTCGAAATTAGGGTTTTTTGGTGGTGAAACGTCAGAAAAATGATGAAATCAAATTTGGTTTCATCAAATTTTACAAAAACTAAACAACGGTGAAACCATTGTTTGTGTTGTCTGAAAAATGATGAAACTTTTTTGGTTTCATCATTTTTTTTCATCTGGAATAAAATAGATGATGAAACATTTTTTGGGTTCATCAAATTTTAGAAAAACTAAACAACACTGAAACCAATTTTTGTGTTGGTGAAAACAGTAAGTTTTATAAAAACCAAATTTGGTTTCATCTGATTTGTGCCTACTTTTTACCGTGAAACCAAAGTTTAATGGTGAAACAATATGTTTATGTTGAAACCAAATTTGGTTTCAACTAAATTTTTCCTAGTTTATTCAATTTAGTGCATTTGGTTTCTTCGTTGAAGTTGTGTTGGTGAAATACAAATTTTATGTTGAAACAAAATTTGGTTCATCATTTTTCTACCTAATTTTTATCGTTGAAACCAATGTTTTAGTAATATTGTAAGTTTTTTATGGTGGTGTTGCTGGTTTGTGATGGTGGTAGTGTTTTCCGGTTGATGGTAGTGGGATAATGCTGGTGTTGGTGTTGGTGTTGGTGGTGGTGGTGGAAGTGGTGTCGGTTGTTGGTGGTAGTGGTTGGTGTTGGTTCTGGTTTTCGTTGTTGCTGGTGATGGTTGGTGGTGGTTCTCGTTGGTGGTGGATCTGGTGGTTGTTAGTGGTGCTCATTGATGTTGGTGTTGGTGGTGAAAGTGGTGTTGGTTGTTGGTGTGGGTTGTGGTGTTGGTTGTTGTTGGTGGTGGTTGGTGGTGGTGGTGGGTGTTGGTTCTGGTTTTCGTTTCTGTTGGTGGTGGTTGGTGGTGGTGCTCTTTGGTAGTGGACCATATGGTTGTTAGTGGTGCTCGTTGGTGGCGGTGGTGGGTGATGGCGGTGCTGGTTGGTGGTGCTCCTTGGTGGTGGTGGTTGGTGTTGTTGTTAGTTGGTGGCTGGTAGTGATGGTATTGCTGGATGATGATGGTTGATGTTGGTTGGTGGTGGTGAGTTGGTGCTAATAGTGTTGGTGGTGAGAGTGAATAAAGATTAAGAGTGAGGTTTTGTTGGATTGAATTAATGTAAAGGGTAGTTTAGACAGATTTATTTAAATGAGGTTTTTGTTTCATTTTGTTTTAAATGAGATTTTAGTAGTAAAAGGTATAGGGTAGTGAGTTTTTAACCCAAGAACTGTTTACCCTATACCTAATAGATAAATCATTGCCTCGGGGGCATGGCTAATTATAACAAGTATAAATTTATGCATCCCTTTCAGGGTGCATGTTCCGGCTTCTATAACTGGTCCACTTTTTTTAGGTGGTTTCCGGTTTTTCATTTTCTATTTTAACATTTAAAATTACATTAAATATTAGTGAATTAAAAGGAAACAACGATAGGTTTCTTCCGCTTTTTCAAAAACCTTAGCAACAATATTATGTAGCAGGAATTTTATGAAGCATGGTGATATTGATCGAGCTCACAAACAGCTGATGATGGTGTTTTTTCTTAACTCTTAATTTCGCCTAACTCATCAACATTACATTCTTCAACAACCACAACAACAATCCCACCAGATGTAATCATTCTTTCCAATCCATAGACAAATCGATACAGAAACAACGTTTCAGTTAAATGAGCAGTAAACCGAAAATCAAAAACTCCGTCAAAAAATGGTAAATTATACGGATTATCTCTGCTAACCAAGGGTGGAGATTCAATGAGTTCAACATCAGTTACATCAATTAAATCTTGATTGATTCAAAGTCATAACTTCATGTCCAGCACCAGCGGATACACATAACGCTTTTGTATGGTTATTAAGAAACTTCAACTCCTCTTGACACTGAATCCCATGGAATAGTTCTGTTAATGGTTTGAATCTTTTTCAGCCAATGGTTTGTTGACCAGATATGGTTGCTTTTCTTTAAGATTGGGACTAGGGCTGCACAGGAACCGACCAGAACCGAAAAACCGGACCGGAACCGACGGAACCGTACCCCAAAAGAACCGAACCGAGGGTACAAGGTACAGGGTACGGGTACAAAAAATGGGAACCGAGTACAACCGGGTACAAGGTACAGGTACTACCCCTGTACGTGTACCCTGTACTCTTTACCTGTACCTCCCCATGATCTTTTACAAAGTTGGTTACTAAAACCTATTGTTCTTGATCTTTTATATGATTATATACTAGATGATAACTCTAATGTTGAGGAAGGTAATGTGATTTTTTTTTCTTCTTTTTTTTTTTTTCTTTATTAGTTATCAATTCAATCTTTAACATAATATTCATTTTTTAATGGATGTTGCAGAGTTATTGGGTCCTATGCCAGCGCTAGAATCTTTTGATCCTTGAAGTTCATTAGATTCATTTCATCGAAATCTTTACTTTCTTGAATCTCATTATGAAGCCCTTAAAACCTTTACATTCTAACTTTATATTGGTTATTCTTCTTTTTTGTGTTTATTTGATGGAAGTTAATATTGTATACATCTCGTAATGAGATTGGAATGATAGCAACACTTAAACTTTCTATCTCTTTTACTTCAACAATTTACATCTATATTCAAATTTTACATGCAAAAAAAAAAAAAAAAAAAAAAACAGGGTACAGGATACGTACCCGAAACCGAACCCAGGGTACAGGGTACAAGACAGGAACCGAATCCAGGGTACAGGTACAAAATTTAAGAACCGACCATGGGGAGGTACAGGTACAGGGTTCCACCAAGAACCGAACCGAACAGAACCGACCTTTGTGCACCCAACCCTGTACCGAACCGAACTGACTTTTGTACACCCCTAATTGGGACTAATTCAAGGTGCGTGTAATCACGTGATGATTTTGGAAATTTTATTATGGAGTTGGAGGGAGGTTTGGATGATGATGATGATGAAATGCATGTTTCAGGGGTTTTGGTTATCAGGAGAATTAGTGTTAGTGTGGCTATAGTAATTCAGGCGCATGATGTAGCTAAAAAAATATTAATGGAGACTCGAACTCATATAGAGATAAAAAAGCATGAATTGTGACAGCCTTTTAATTCCCTAATAGTATTAAATATGATTTTTATAAGAAAATAAGAAAGCAAAAATGAAAAATCAGAAACCACGTAAGGAGACATGGACCAGGATTTAAAGGGGATGTGCACTCAATTTTAACCATCTAATATTTATGTGAATTCCTTAAATTACCATTTGATTAATTGCTTGTATAATTCACAGTAAAATGAAACGATTAATCTCAAGAAAATCAAAACTAACTATATGACCTAAATTATGTTCTAGGGTTTAAAATTTACATCATGATTTAAAATTTACTATTTAATATGATGCTGAAGTGTCACATAACCCAAAATTTATTAAGTAGCTGAATATTAAATACTTTGTATAAAATATGCTGTGTGATTAAAAATATGCTAGTTAATGTTGTAATCCAAAATCATTTTTGGGATTCTGGATTTACAAGTCGAGAACATATATTTTCTATCCATATAATTCAAATTATTTTCAATTCGTAGATGATCGAAAAATTGGCGACTGATGAAAAATACAACAAAGTATCATATTAAGTTTCTTTTTTTTAGGACAAGCACATTAAGTTTAAATAAATAAAGTTTTCATACCAAAAGAAAAAAAAGTTAACATATGAAATTTAGATATGATTCGTAGGAAGTTGTTAATTTGTAGTTAGTAGACCTCTGAAATGTCAAATGAAAAAAGTGATGTTAATTAGGGGTGAGCATATGGAATCAAATTTGTCAACCCGATTTAATTAATCTGTAATTTGACGGATGGATGGACACCCAGTCCGTTTATAGACAGGTTATATATATATATATGTATTTCTAAAATCCACTAAATAATGAGTTGGGTGTGGGTGTAAGTATTGAAATCCATTGGACATCCACACCCGATATGTTTAAGGGTAAATAGAAAATTTATAAAATACATAAAGATATATGTGTATGTTACAGGTACCAATATAACCTTTAATGTTTTAGTTCTAACCTAGTTGTATCGATGATTCAAATTGGAAAACAAACAATACTGAATATACTCTTTAAATTTTACTTTTAGTTATTGGGTTGACATTATTATAATTTTAGCATTGTTATGTTGTAATAACTTAATATACTCTTTAAATTTTTAGTAATATAATATTTAAATTAGTTTTTTGTTAACATGTTAACTATTTTTATTTTTCCATTATAAAAAACATCAAATCCATGGATTTACCCGTATCCAATCCGTCCACCCGTCCATCCATGGGTGTCAAATCCGCGGGAGATGAATTGGACACGGATATAAATCTAGCACCCTCCATTTTGATGGATTGGATTTGGGTGGCACCAAATTTACGGGCTACACACGTTGCTCACCCCTAATGTTAATAAATCATGGCTAAATTGAGGCCTAATAAAAAAAAATGAGGCCCACCATAAAAGACTAAAATAGGCCCATTTTAAAATAAATTTAAAAACCTCATATCCAACTATTTTTTTTGTTAATGGTTAATATATTTCTAATCAATTAGTGTTAATCAATTCAGTTAGTAGTTGTTTAATCATATTAGATGTGAAATTATTTAGTGTTGATTAATCGTCAAAATATGAAATTTTTGAATTTTTTTAGAAACATCAAACTAGAATTGGTAAACAAGATGGCCTACACAGTTTGATGTCCTTCTTTCATGAAAAACAAGAAGAATCAACGAATATTTATTGGTATATATGTCGATTGTATCTATTTTCTGGTACACAAAAGCCTTACCATATTATTCAATATAATCGGCGTGTAGTATTGATATATGCCGATTGTACTATATACTTTTCTAAATCAGAATTTGATTCATAGTTTTAGAAAATTAGCGCATTACATAGCTTAGGAAATTAGCGTAAAATTTAGTATATATGCATAGTCTATCGTCTAGGACATTAATACATCTTCAATAAATCTCGAAGCACGTCTTTTCAACACGTTATATTCTTTCAAGTGCAAGACCCATCGTTTATCATTTCGTATTTTCCATAGGCTCACAAATATTTTAATCTGAAATTGAATGAATGGAAAGTTAGTATGCAAACATTTATCCATGTAATTCAGATAAACATGTCAGATTACCCACTTTTTTGCATCGACTTTCTTGGGGTAGATGTCCCTCAACCAATTCTGTAATTATACCGTATCTCGCATATCCCTTTTGATATTGTCAAACCTAAGATTTAATTCTCTCCATTTGCGGTGTTTAGAATTCCCAGTGCGGTCTTCTAAGAATTTTTCAACTCTCTTCCAAAACATAAAAAAAGTTCATTTAGACGTTCATAGAACGCAAGATGGAATGAATGAATTGACAAGATCCATATCATCATCTTGTTCCCATGTCATTTTCCGATCTCTATTTGAATAGTGCTTGAAGTAGGAATGAATAAAATATGCTTGGGCAAATTTCGTTTGAGAAAAAGGTTGTTCTCGTATATATAAAGACCCAATTGCTTTTTTTTTTTTGAAAAGTCAAAATGTGAGTGAAATAATTGTCACAATCGACGGTCGAGAATGTCTACATCGACGATTGTCGCTTAAATACAATCCAAAAAATTTGTGCATTTGCTCTAAAAAGAATTGGTCGATGTGAATGTCTACATCGACCAATTGTAACCTGAAAAATCAATAGAAAATTGATATTTCCCCAGGCTTATAGAATCGATTGATATAAATGTCTATATCAAACGGTTCTGTAAGCCTGACATATGGAATGTAATCCCCGGAACCAGCTGATACATAGGTACATATAAACTGATTTTAAAATTTTAATTATTAGAAGAAAATGATACCATTGAAAACCGATCGATATTCATGTACATAGAGGCCGATTGTAGGTTAAAAAACAACCAAAAAACCTGCAATTTTGTCTCTGTAAGCCGATTGCTAGCAATATCTTTTTGCAGAATTTAATACTAACGAGTTTTAAAACTAATTCATTCATAAGTTAAAGACATAAGTTTTAATTTACAATAACATTTTAAATGACATAAGTTTAAAGATTAAAAATGAATCCATAATTATGTTTCACCACGAGCACCTCGGCCTGGTTTGGCAGGTCGATATTGAGAGCCATCATTATCTACACCATCATGTTGGCCATCTTTGTCGTGGCGCTTGGTTCACCCAAAGTAATCTTTTTCGCTCTGATTTTTTTCTTTGTGACCGTCTTCTCCGTTTCCCCATTATAACACCAGCTTTTTCATCTTTTAGGTTGTTGTATACGTCAACCATCTTTTCATTATACTTAACTTTTTCTATTTTTCCCACACATGCTTTTGACAAGTTGACCAGAGACGTGATTCGACCTTTGTTTTTTCATTTCGAACAAGAAACATTTAATCCTCACAAATCGTGTAAAATTCTTAAAAAACTATAAGAGACTAACAATACATACCAGAACATTAAGAGCTTTCTTTGGGTCCTTAATGAAAACTCTCTCGTCTCTTCATATCTAACAAACATTGTGGTAACACGCCTTGTAATCTGGAGATATCTCATCATCTTGGTTCTAAAAGCTACCCAAAACTATTAGGGACTGCCCCTTTCTTCCCAATCATATGATATGATACAGGCTCATGAACAACCACAATTTCGTTATTATATGACTTATAGTTGGCCTTTTCAATGCAAACTTATGTGAAAAGATTTCTTTGGGAATTTTGTATACCATCATATTATCGCATCATTCTCGTTGGGTTGTACATTATATATCCTTTGGGGTGAAATAACGTTCCAAAATAATACTGTTCCTCACACCATAACATTTTTCCTTCCTCCACTGCTTCTTTATAAAGTTCAAAGATAACATCTTATATCGCCAAGTCGTCCAATTGTTATCTCAAATCCAACAATTATTTCTTCAAACTCTCCGTGTTACCATTTAATGAGTATCGGCTTCTTCGAAAAGTATCATCCTAATCCTTATTTACTTGGGCCCTTTCAACAAACTTAGGGAAGTGCAAGTATATCCACACCTATGTCAACATAGGATTATAGGTAAGATAAGAAAAGAGTAAAATAAAGAAATATAATAACTACACCACTTGAAATTACCTGAAGTAGAGCTATATTCCCTCCGACTTGGTCCTTCTTAACTATTGAAACCTTTCTCATCTCGTTCAACAAGTATGAAAGACGGGCAATTCCTCAAGAGTAGTCGTGAACTTTGTTCAACGGTTCGACTAATTGTATATTGTTGGCGTTCACTCGAGAACCAGAAATGTTATGGAAGGTATACGGATCCCAAGATGTAGTAAATATATGGAGTGCTTGTAGCATTGATACGCTCCTTAGTCAACTCAGTTTGTTGATGAAGCAAGTTTGTGTTCTCGAATTATCCCCTCAAGCTCTTAAGATAAAATATTCTCTGCTTTTGACTAGCTACTAACCATCTCCGATTTACTCTTCTCCACATCCTAGCAAAACACCCTCCGAGTGAAATGATACGTGTCGTCAGTGCAACAAATTACTTAAGATATTTCCCACTAATATTAACAGGTAATATATATAGCGGCAATAAGGATCGTTCCCACAGAGAGTTGTGTAATTGAAATACTATTCAGATTAGCAAACAAGAAAAAAACAAATACTGAAAAGGGGGTTTGTTTGATTAAAGTAATAATTAAAATCATAAGAAGAAAAGTAAGAATTCCTTCGCCATTACTAAAAGTTAACTCAAGTAGTATACTTATCTAACTTTCGTTAGAATCATACATCGTCAACCGTAGAATAGCAGCTAGCTCAGTATTATCCCCAAAACTCCTTTAATCACTGGATAATGAAGCTCTCGACTACCAGATTCTATTCGTCTAGACCACCAAGTAGTAGATCACTCAAGGTGTATCCCAATCGAATGCTTTAGGCTTTGTGAATTTAGGTTGATGCCAATGGTTAACCTCTTAGCTCAAGGCCATTTACTGGTGTTGTCTTCACTCATAATTTCTCCACTGAATCCCTCTGCAATGTCTCACAATTTCTACTTGTGTAGAGAATTAAAAGACTATTACTTTTCCTCTAACTTCAACTACCATTAAACTGATCAATAAAATTATTTAATTGTACACTTTAAAAATCAAGAAATCTATCATAAACCTTAGATATACTGATAGAAGCGACAATGATTGAAACTCCAAATAAACTTGTGTAACTAATTAATGAAGCGTCACGCATAAAACATTGAATTCATCCTTAATCAACAAAAGATTAGATACTCATGATATAAAAAAAAAAAAAAAAAAGAAGAAAAATGAACGGTTTCCCCCTAAAGGGACAAACCATAGGTTTGTGAATTGTAGTATGAGAACTAGATGATATGATGTCTTGTTTAAGCCTTAGCTGTCTTCTTTTATAGCCTCCAATATTTGGATTTCAAGTATCCTCTTTCTAGGGTTTATAATCCTTCTGGCACCGTGTTTTCTTGAGTTAGAAATTAATTTTGCGTCCAAATAAGTCTCAAAGCAACGTCAGGTAAGGCTGGCTCGACTGGATCAATTCTAGCCGAACATTTCTCTGTATACTTTGCTGAAAACGTAATTTTTAGCCTCCAGGTTTTGCTAACTCATGGTGAACAGTTATCAGCCGAACTTCTCTCTGTAACTCTTCTTCCGTTTTCGTCATTTTTCTCATAACTTCTTCGTCCGATGTCGAATCACCTCATTCTTTTTGCATTGGCTTCGCCTTTTCATTATCTACAAGATAATGATAAGAACTCATGAATTTGCACGATTTACAATTGGTTTTTGCTCGTTTTAGCACTTTGTAGTTTCTTTCTGGATGATTCACCTAATATGAGACATAAAATAGAAAAAAAAAGTAACAACAAGTAATATGCAAGAATTATATATAGCAAATATTAGTATAGATTTGACACTAAAATCTTATGAATTATGCACTTATCAAATTCCCCAACACTTAGTTTTTGCTTGTCCTCGAGCAAAGTACCTACCTAAACTAACCTAACTCACTTTCAGAGGAATCACGGTCACATTTAGCATGTGTAACAGGTCTTTAAACCCTTAGGTGACCCCGGAAAATCAGTCGAAGAAGATGCTCTTGCAATTGATTTTTTTTTTTGGGTGAATGGTATAAATTTAGACATGTTATAGTATTTGAGTAGGATAAGAAGCCTTGGTTTCTGTAGGATTAAAATTTGGGGCATAGATTTGAAGCCAACAACGAGAAAGAATAATACTCACTTCACCTGCTCGTCAAAACACAGGAGATATGAAAACTCTTGCACCATCTTCAGCTACTTGTTCTTCACAAACAACATCAACTCCCCCATCAAAATCTCCATCACCAGTTCAAAACCACCAACAACCCACCCATCTCAAAGCATAAGATTGATGGAATTATCGATAAATTCCACTATTGACAGGAAAAAGGAATCTTACATGGTGTATCAAGATTTTTAACCTAGCCAACCTGAAAGATGGTATTTTGATTATGTTTCTACCATTTAGAAAATTCTACTTAAATTAGAGAAAATTCTTCATGAAAAGGATAATTTGCACTAAACATCATAATTATAACTAATTCCAGTAGCCATATTGATCTTGTTTGAATAAATCTTGGTCACTATCATGTCGAAATTGGTCGTCTTCGAGGATATACTTGAATATATCATCGGTTCCAATTGAAAAGCACTAAGGCTATAGTAAATCACATTTTATGGGAAATACAAATAAAACTACATGGCATGAAATACCCAGAAGATATAAGCAGTAACATAAAAAAGATAGATTCTAAAACCTAAAATCACAATATAATGTGATTTTTTAATTTAAAACAAGAAATACTAACAAACCTAAATCTATTTGAAAAATAAGATATCTCAGATTAAATCCGAGCAAATCTAGGAGCCAGAAAAAAATAGTAGAAGAAAAGTTTTGGATATTTCATAATTTCTTGTATTTTTTTTTTTAATCAGTATTGGTTCACTTTTCACACAAACAAGATCTTGACAACCAACCAACACATAAGGGTCAGACCGCATGAAATTAGAGTTCGATAATAAATAGATGACTTAGAAGTAGTCAGTGGGAGGAGTTTATGTTTCATTGAAATTCTCCTCCTCAATTTGTTCTGTAATCAAATTCCAAGGGCAATGCCAATGCATTAAAATTGAATTCTTTTTATAAAAAGCATCGACGCATAAATCACTCTGTCAAAACTCAAAAGAAGAAAAGTAAACCAACCATTGTCTCTTGTGACTGACTCACTGCCTTCATCGGATTTTTGGAAACACAGCATGGGTTTGACAGAATTAATGAATCCCACTACTATTGACTGGGAAAAGGAATCTTACCCAGTGTATCAAGATTTTCTTGCTCTTCCTTTCTTTGCTCTCTTCTTCCCTTCCGTCAGATATTTTCTTGATAGATTCATCTTTGAGAAACTAGGAAGGCGGCTTATTCTTGGAGCTGAGTTTCAGAAGATTGATATCGAAAAGGATGATGACAGGAGAAAAAAAGTATACAAATTTAAGGAGTCAGCATGGAAATTGATTTATTACCTTTCAGCAGAGCTTCTTGCTTTAGTTGTTGCCCATGATGAGCCGTGGTTTATGAACACTCGCAATTTCTGGGTAGGACCTGGGGAGAATCAAATCTGGCCTGATCTTCAGTTAAACTGAAACTAAAAGGTTTATACATGTATACTGGAGGGTTTTATGCATACTCGATATTTGCATTGATGTTTTGGGAAGCAAGGGCGTTCAGATTTCAGCGTAACTATGGTACATCATGTTGCAACACTCGTTCTCATTATGTTATCTTACATAGCCAGGTTTGCTCGTGTTGGTTCGGTTGTTTTAGCTCTACATGATGGGAGTGATGTGTTTTTGGAAGTTGCAAAGATGTCTAAATATGGTGGGTTTCACTCTTCTTTTGGCAGCCTCAGCCACGCCCACAACACACACTCAGTCCCGCAGCCTTAGCCACGGTCATACCCGCACCCGCACCCGCAAGCTTTTTTCCCCTTTTCTTGCTTTGTTTTGCGCAACTGTGTGTTTATTTTCCTTCTACCAATTGCTGTTGAGTTCGTTTGGGGGTGATTTGTATTGTGCTAATTCAAATCATAACGAGTAGTTCTATCCTGGACACATCTTCGTTGTTGGGGTATAGCATCTCTCATTCTTTAGGAGTACCGCGTACTATTGTGTTAAGAACAATTTGCTGAGCAGGTGGCTCTGTCCTAGCGTGTGCATCGACATCAGAGTGTATATCATTTCAGTGATTTTCTAACGTTAACAATTTTCTTTGTTTAGTGTTATTTCCATTGTTGCAGATCCAACATGTCTTAATGTGCAGGATATAAATTTTAGTGTCATGATTTTTTTTCTTCTTAAAATAAGTCCTCCACAAAGTTATTGAAATTTTGGATTTGTGTAGACCAGAGCCGAAAGATGAAATTTTTTACACTCACTCGCAACACCTGAAGACCTTCAATCACTTGGCCAATTAGCTCCTGCTAGCAACACGCGTGCTGCCAAGCAGGGCCAGAGGATGTTGGTCTGATCTAGCATAATGAACCATATTGAAGTGGTATTGTAAAGCCAAATTATCTTAAAATTTTGTGAAAAGGTCTTGCATTAATGCTAACAAACTAAACACTAGCTATCAATTTTGTACACACGTTTTTGACATGGGAGTAGTTCCCATTGATCTAGATTGCTGGTAGGTAATAATACGAACAAACTAAGCATCTGATAATATAATACAGTGTGATGATTTTGAACTTATAACATCGCTATTATAACTTCAAATATGTAGTTCAGTATCCCTCTAATCAAATCAAGCCTCTTTTTTTTCTTCTAGGAATACCCCAATGTTGAAATCCACCCATATACTCAAAGATACTTGCACGAGACTGTTCATTGATTCATGCAGAGAGACAGTTGAAAATGGTGCTCTCACTCAGTCCCCCACAAACCAAAAACTTCTTTTCAATCCTATACCCAAGCTTTTGATGACAAGATGGTGACAAACACTTCTTCGTCGCCTAATTCTCCATTTTCTTAAATCTATTGGAGATTGCCGCTGCTTGTCTCTCTATTCTTCTACGTCTAACATACTCTTCTGAGATGTCAACATCCATGTTTCAGTACAATTAGATGATACTACTTGTGTGTAATTTTGTTGCAAACTTATTCAGACTAATGCAGATAAAAATATTTGTGCTGATATGTTGAATCTGAAGACTGATGAAAGTATGTATAGAGAACGTTTAGAGAGATTCTATGGGCGTTAGACCCACGTTTGCTTGGCAAAAGTTGAGTGGAAAAAGCAAGCTTTTCAGTTTTGGTCTGCAAAAATTTCACCAAGTGTCTGCCATTTCAAGTTTCGAAACCGTCTGGGACCTTTCTGTAGGCTCAACTGATTGACCTACATTTTCGTACTCATCGATCGGTTTATTATCTTCGAACTCTTTCAAACTTCCTGACAAATAACTAATGTAAAGCAGCTAGTCTGAGAAAAGAGAACAGAATCCTGGGTTATAACAGTGGTTAGTCAGATAACAAGTTAATTAGTGGTCATTGTGCTTTGAGTTTTGTGACGATTTCCGTGCCGGAAAACTATGTTTGTAAGAGTTATTATCTCACTAGCTATTGTTATGACGAACATTCAAATGAATCAAATCCAAGCCTCGTGAGACTGTCACGTTGGTTTGGATTTACGGATTTACGTACGGCTTGCTTTGGATTATTTTGTTTGTAACTAATGAGAGTGTTAAGGCAGGAAGAAATAAACGTAGTCCAAATTTTGAACTAAAATCAAATACACAAATTTTCTTTGACGGGTGCTCACAATACAATAGTTTTCATTGATCGGAAGTATTCATCTGATCAGTCAATGACTAGAATCTGCACTGTATAGCAAAAAGACACCCCCTAAAACAAACCATTACCTCTAAAATACGTGCTCAGGACTAAGTTATGAACTACCTAAATACACATTCATCGAGTCAAGGACATAGACAATTAAAAATGGTACAATATTGGTCACTCAGCAGCACCCCTGGAACCAGAAACTTCTCTTCGATCCTAAAACCCGATTCTTCTTGATGAGATGACGGCGTATAGACTGTCTTCTGCTTGGTGCTCTCCATTTGTTCTAATCTTTTGGAGATTGCGGCTGTTTGTCTCTCTTTTCTTCTGCATATAACATACTCTTCAGAGATATGAACATCCATGGTATTTTCTTAAGCTAGGAAGACTATTATAAAACTGAGTGCAGTAAACAAGACAATCAACTAAATAACTTGTAATTTCTGTATCTCAAATAAGACTTGACAACCTCTTTAAATAGACAAAGATCATAAACGAATCCAACTAACACTCTTAAAACCTATTCCTGTAATTAGACTTTTGAATTGGAAAAACTCTTGTTAAAAAGAGTGGAAAAACCTCTCAAGGATTCTAGATAAACAAAATACTCGAAGTAAACCTACTGTACTTCAGATTCCTTGGTAACAGGTACTCTTATTCCTACCAAGATGGGTTTATGCAGTAGATTATAGAATTAGATTCTTTAAGACTAACTTAGATGATATTATTAGTGTATAACTGATTGAAATAACCTGAAAGAGAATTGAGCGTATTGATATAGAGAAGAAGTGTAGAGAGATTCTATGGGCGTTAGACCCATGTTTTTACTAAAAGAAAACTTTTTTTTAAGTGTTTGTCTGCAGATTTTTTACAAGTGTCATGCCATTTGTGATTCTGAAACTGTTCTGGATATGTATGTGGGTTCAATTGATGTGGTATGCCATATGTCACTTCATTACCTTGGAACTCTTTCAAAGCTGTACAGAATATTTTTGAAGTTTTAAGCACATGGCAGTGCAACCAAGTTTGGCTACATGGAATAAAGTGGCCAACAGTTTGAACTCATAAGGACATATCAGGGCGAGACACTAAACACGAATTACGCCGCGTGTGTATGTGCCCAGGAAACACCCGGCGGTGAGACTGATGTCATGGACTAGTGAGTTTAGGTGAGATATAAAACAGATTCCTTTTACATTACCTAGGAGTAAATCTTAAAAAAATAATAGTTGAATTTTTTTTTTAATTAGAACGTGATTTTAAGTTGGTTATAAAAATTATATATAATTTAATATCTAATTTTTTTTTGATGCAGATGAATAGGCTATAGTCTATTTAGAGGTTAAAGATCCGAGTGTTATAATTTAGTTCAAAAGGAGTCCATTATGATGGAAAACGGGTCAAGATCATGACATGAACGATTTCGTCTCATGGTCTTCAGATTTTAGCCAAATTCCATCGTTTAGGGCTTCAAACAAGCGTTTTTGCTATTTTAAAAAAGTTTTTGTTTTATTAATAACTTCTTCGTTAGGAGTCCGTTTGGGTTGCCGTTTACGGCAAATAGTTTTAATTTATGAGTACTTTCATTGTTTTAGGTCGACCAAAATTTGCTAAAAATAGCAAATTAGGGTTTGAGTCGATTTAGGGGTTTTTTTCATCATTTCTTGACTAGCAAATTATGGTTTTTCCCCAAGTCTATAAAAGAGTCCTCCATGTATTATTTTAAACAGTTGAATTCGATTAATAAGAATTAATTTTTTACACTTGTTCAAGTTTAATCGATTATTATTTAAAGTCGGGAAACTGAAGTCTAAATAATTATCATTGTTCATAGTCGATATTCCTAGGAATATTTGAAGTCTGAACAAAACCTTTCTTTTTTTTATTATTTATTGCATCACTTTACGGCTAACATTCCGTTATAATACCACACTATCATGCTTCATAGATCAAGGGGTCAAGATGAAATATCTTCTGTACTAGTGAACTACTGACTATATGATAATTACCCTGATGGACAATTTTTAGTCTTATTCTAAATTAAAAAAAAAACCATATGACAAGTAAAATATAACTTAAACATCAATTTCTGATGGTAATGTCGTTCAGTCAGTTCATGCTTATTTGTCTTCATGCTTAAAATTTGCGGTAACGAGAGTGTAGGTCTAGGCTAACGGAGTAAACCAAGACTCGGCAAAAATATATGACACCATCATCGGGGATAAATTCTTTATATTTTTTTATCGATAAGAAGTTTGGTGTCGACGAATTTAAAAATCAGATCATTGATATTATCATCCGATAGCTTTATTATTATACTGCAGTGACGTTGACAATATTTGTTATTTAACGTATTTCAAATTCAATATCGCAGGTACTAATACCCTACAACAACATCGAGCAACAAATAAATCTGTAGTTTGTGTCACACGATCGGATTTCAAAATCGCAGTACAAATTTTAAATGAAAATGTTAAAGTTGAAATTATTAAGGTTATCGATGACAATCTAATGTTGGAGAAAATGAGTTTTAAACTAAATTAATTTTGGTCTTGGATG
>JAJJMC010010218.1:1424216-1476926 GCA_023531435.1 Papaver californicum
ATTCTGATACATCTAACGTTGTTGTTCATTGTTGCAAGATTCCAACACTAAATTTTAGGGGCAATGTGGATTTTGTTTTTGAGGATGTCACTGGCCACCATGAAATCGTGTACAAAACTTTCGAGTGATTCTAAGAGCCACTACGTCATAGGATACCCCATAACCATCTCAAAACTGTCGGCCACTTTATCAAATCCTGCGCGTATAAATCGAGTTTGGTTAAAGATTTTGCATATCCAAACTGATCATGGACAAAATTCTGCTTTGCTTTTTCCGTTGAAGTCCCCGCTGGAAGAATGCAGCCAATCACGGTTGGTGATATGTCAAGTATGCGTCATTGGTGTATTGATGGTTGACGTGAATACCACGATTACCACTAATAAATTAACATACTTGCAAATGATGTTCGTTCTTAGACCCACATTGGATCGCAAACAAAGAGCAACACTACATTACTTCCTCCGATTTTTTGACTAAATTTTAAAAAAATAACACTAAATTACTTCCTCCGATTTTTAGACTAAATTAAAAAAAAAAAAAATAATGTTTTTTTTAAAACCGAAAGAGTACTATTTTTTTCGTTTTATAAAAATTTAGTTATTTAAATTTTACATATTCTTTTTAAAATAGATAAGGAAAAAGATAATTTACGTATTTTTTCTTATTATCCTTATGAATAATAAAATAACAAAATTTAGAACTCACATATCTCTTAAACTACGATACGAATATTTATAAGTTTTATATCGTTGGAAAGCATTTTAAAACATTTGTATAATGAACATAAACATTACTATCAAATTATACATATTTTTTATACTGAAATTTAATAACAATAATCAATCAAAAGGGTAGTTTCAGAAATATTATCTTGTTCCATAAAATAGTTCAACTTTTGTGAAACAAAATTTTAAAATGGATAGCTCAATTTTCTGAAACAAAATTTTAAAATGAATAACTCAACTTTTATGAAACGAAGGGTGTACTGTTGTTTGTGGGGAAAACGAAATAAAGGTCAATTTAATAAAAGTGGGGTGAGCAGGTGATAATTCGTCAATCCTTAAACATTTGTATTGTTGAAGTACTTTATTTAGATTAGACATATCAATTTGTACAATCCTTGTCTAAACCAAGCAATGGTCGTTCCAGTCTTGCTTCAGTCACAAAAAAGAAGGAGAAGGGTTGGTCTTAGGAACGGAAGCGAGAGAAGGATTGAAGTTAGATATCAGACTTTGTGGGATGTAATTGGTGTGAATAGCTGTGAACAATTATCTATGTGAGAAGGTTGAATGATCGAGTTGTTCGATTTGAATTGTTCTGTATTAGACTTAGACTTGAAATTGTCGTGTTCCGACTTGTTTCATATTTAGACTTCTTCTCCTCTGTCCAATAGATTGAGGAATTTATTTTATAGTCATAGCTATTATAACATTTCACCTGGCCTCTTCTCTGAAAGAAAGTGTCGATGATTGAGTAGTAGTGAAGTGGAGAAGGTGGAGAAAGTGTTGACAACTGCTCCCTACTTCAATTAATGTTGAATGGACGGTTGCTCAACTTACCACTTCTCTATTCAACTGCTAATCGAATTTTTCACAGTTTTCTCTGTAGTGGGTGCATTGCTGCACCACATGTTGTAGACCGCCACACCAATACCCTAATGAATATCCCCGTATTTGTAACATTTCAGGTCTCGTTTATATTTTTTAGTATTGAGTACTACTAATAATATTAAGTCGAATGAGACTTACTTAGTCTTTTGACTGAAGACTTGTCTTGCTTGACTAGGATGATGAGTTTTGACAAACTAAAATAAAATATGTAGCTATTTTATTTATGAGGAACGATATGTCCAACTAGGTCAATTTGCATTGATGCTGAGCATGAGAAAATGTATGTGAAGCCATAATATTTATGAGTGTGAGACTACATATGAAAATATATGAGTGTGAGGACACACATATGAGTGAAGCCTAGTATGACTTTTGATAAGCAAATTAGGGTTTTGAAGCTTGTATGTGTGAAGCAAACCCAAATAAGCAAATACTAGAAGCTAATGTTGATGCTCTTTAGTTGAAAGGATTTACTGAGCCTCCTTAGTTGAAAGGAGTGTACTAAGCTACGCGAGTTTTTCCTATGAAACAAAAACACACGAGCTTGCCTATTTGAACTAAGACGCACAAGTTTGTCTATTTAGCTAAGACACACAAGTTTAGGGCAAAAAGGTAAAAATACCTAGTTCGGACAAAGTGGCAAGACGCACATGTTTTACTTTTTGCACTAAGACACACAAATTAAGGGCAAAAGAGTAAAACACTCTATTTTGACAAGAGAGATAAGACGCGCACGTCCTATTCTTTGCATTAAGGTACACAAGTTGAGAGTAAAAGAATAAAACGTCTTTAGTTTGGACAAGAGCATAAGACACATGAGTTTAGCCTTTGAACTAAGACACATTAGATTAGCTCTTATAACTAAACTGCATTAGTTTAGGGCAAAAGAGTAAAACATCTCAGTTTGGTCTCAAAGACAAAGACGTACGAGTTTTAGTTTGGAAGTAAGGCTCACAGGTTGAGGGTAAAAGAGTAAAACGCCTTAGCTTGGTTCTTTCAGAGGAAGACGCCTATGGTTTAAAGTCTAAGCAGGAAAAACTTTGTATCCTAAGAAGGACAAGCTTTGTATAACCTAATATAGACAAGGTAAGGGGGCATCAGCCCCTTGGACATGGACGGACAAGAGATTTCTTATGAAATTTCGTTGTCAGAAAATTCAGATTTAGGGTTTTCGGTGAAAACGCTGTAAAATCTTAATACGGAGTCCGTATTCGATGATCTACCCCAAAACTTTGATTCCCAAAGAACATCTATACCCTCACGCAGAAGTATTTGAGTTTTGATTCGTTAAGAGCCTCAAAAAGACAAAACAGAAAAAAGTCAGGAAGAATTCAGGAATTTTTCAACTGCGACTTAGTTGAATGTTTTGATCGTATCTTTTAGCTCGTTTTTCCGATTGATGTGATTTTTTAGTATGTTGTAAAGGAAATCGATACAAAGATTTTGGTATATAATTCATCCATTAATTCATAACCAGTTGCTTTCAGCTCCCGACTTTATACATGGCAGTGTTCAATTGCACCTGACAAGATTGGCGTAAAACGCCTTTTTAGGTCCTTGTACCATTTGCTTGTGTATTGAATGTTAGAGGGATAGGTGGAAGGTAAGGATGAAAGATGAAACTCCCCCACAGGTCACTTTCTGGATCGTGCAGTAGGGTATCATGCTAGACAGGGATGCGTAGATATATATAACATGTTTTTATTTGCTTGTTCGATATGCCATTGGTTACTTCCTTAGCAAGGATTGATGTGGACAAGGCTAAATTAGCTAGTGGAAGCTATGTTTTTTGTGCTTGACACAATTCTTGATTTGAATCTAAGTACAATTGTGGTACTTTAATCAAATAGATTCATATGTAATCTTCTATATAAAGCTATATAGGCATTTTAGTGAGTCAACATTGCTTAGTTGAGCATGGATATCAACATAAGGTAATTTTGGGAATTCAACTGTGGAATATAGCACCAGATAATACTCAAATTGCTCTATACTAGTGGGCAAATCCATCTAGAAGCTTGATATTTATCATAGAATATCTGGGAAAGTCGTAGTAAACACTAGTGTTACTCTGATGATTTCGCATAGTAATGAATGTTGATTCATTCAGTAATTTTCATCGTATATGTAGTTGGACATACATATAGAGAGCGGACAAGGATAAGCACCTGAAAGAGGACAAGTATAAGCACCTGCCTAAAACTTCTTTGCAGAATTTTAAAGTTTAATATTTTCTCAGACTCGAGTCTTGAGAGATAATTTTACTATTTTATCCTTGTCAGAAATCCACCATCTACATTAAGTCCCCTGCTTAGCGCTGGACGAGTAATGTTGTGTGGTAAGCACTAGATGGTGATAGTCTAACAGAAGGACAACTGCGTACCTTTGCTTCCCAGATATATCTTTGACGCAGGCTTGGGCATAAATGATCATAACAGATGATCATATAAGAAAAATATTATGATAAATCCATATGTCTCAGTTGAGAGTAGGCACAGATGAATTTAATAATTTATTCGTGGAATAAATACGCTATTGATATATAGTCAAATACTGGACACAATACTGTAGATAATGTGAACACAGTAATGAATCAATATTACTCAATATGAGTCTTAATAAAAATATTGATATGTATATATGGAAAGTGTTCAAGGGATTCAGTTGCAGAATCATTGTACCTGGAACAAGTTCGAGTTGCTCTATACTAGTGGGCAATCCATCTAGGAGCTAGGTTCGAGTTGCTCTATACTAGTAGACAATCTATCTAGGATCTTTGTTATTCAAGAACAAGGTCAAGGAAGAGAACGACACAAGAGTATGTTCTGAATATTTTGTACAGTCCGAGAATATATGAGAGGAGCCGAATCGAGCACCCATGTGATTCTGAGGTCAAAGTCGCTCTATACTAGTCAGCAATCTATCTAAGATATGGGGTATCCATTCAGGAACAAGAATATGTTCTGGATGTATATTTTGTATAGTCCAAGAACATCTGGAAAGGAATTGTAACCAATACCAGTAGTATTCTGAGGACAATAACGCTCTACACTAGTGGACAATCCATCTAGGAGTTGTCTAATCAATGTAGATTCAATAGAGAGAGAGAGGATGAACACTTGCCTTAAAATTCTTTGCAGAATCATGAAGTTCGATATTTCTAAAGGTCAGAAACATATTCTTTTACGATTTTAGATGAAAACAAAATAACAAGGCTTAGTTGTTAGATATTACCAGAGATATTATAGTTAGTTTGAACTTCGAATATCGTCATATTGATGGATCTGTAAGTCAGGAATGATCGACAGAGATGTATATAGGCACAACATCATCATTTTGGATGGAGCATCAGCAGTTCAGGCTTTTAAGTACACCACGTAAGCTCACATGGTTGGATAGGCAATAGAGAAGACATGGCTTGGATGGACAAGTAAGAAGGCATGGCTGAAGGGATATGTGAAAGGATCCTTGGCCTAGACGGACAAGCAAAGCTTAGAGCTTGGACGAACAAGCAGAGGAGGTATGCGTTGGCAGACAAGGCATAAGAGGAAATTTGGACGGACAAGTGATAGACCATCTCATTTTCAGACTTGGTAAGTCCATTCAATATAAAAGGGAATAACTGCTTCTCTTGTTCATCACCGAGTAACCTTTATTTTTCTCTCATTTTAACGCTACCATCACTTATTCAACCTTCAAGAGTATCCGTTGGCTGTTGATGATAGGGTAAACGAGATTTGTTTCATCTCCTTCACCTTTACGTGAGTACATCACTCACAGAAGAAATTCTTCTTATTTCTTTTTGAACAACAACTTCCCTTCACATCACCCATATTGAGTGTCCACTGGTCATCACCAGTAGTAAGGTAAGAAAACCTCTTTTTCTCTTCTCCTTAAATTTATACTCACAGATGTTAGGGTTTTCTGATCGAGATTTTTTATAGTGGAAGTAGTTATTGAAGTTAAGGATGCCACCACTCTTCTATTCCAGGGACGTGAAGACGTTATCTCTGAAAAATATTGTTGACATGGAAGAATTTGGCCAACCAAGTTGGTCAGATATAGTAAGAAGTTGGTAAGCGTGAGAAATGTTGAGATGGCTACGGCATGGGAAGCTTGAATCCTATCTAGAAATTTTCGTTTATGCTTCATTCATTGTAAAGGTTGTAGAAACTTCATCTAATGTCTATTTTTAGTGGTTGGCCCAAATTTTGAAGCCAAGAGACTAAGCTATCATATGCAGCAAGAATCATTTAATTTGGAGCTTACTAGTTCGGTCAATCATGCGTGAACATCCGTACTTAGTAATCCCGTATAAATTTCTAGATTCTGTAGACTTTAGTGTAAGAGCCATATATATTAGCTCATGTATCCGATTGATGCGCCCTTTCAGTATGTTGTAGCACAAACATGTACGAACAACTTTTGTGAGGACGCATTGCCCCATTCCTCATCTATAAGTACGTTTTTCAAAGTTAGGGGACTAAGTATGTAATATCTTGGGTTTACCACTTGGATGCGTCTAAGAACTCGAATTCGATGAAGACTGACTTTGTCATGGAGTTGATGCTATGAGGAGTTACAGGAGGTGAAAGACAAAGTCAGGAGAAGCTGGTGAGGTACACAGCTTGACTAACTTAGGGTCCGTTAGCCACGTTAATATTAGTTATTACAGGTAATAGTAATGTCATCCATTTATACTACATATACAACATATTTGGTTCAAGGAATTAAATTCTAGGTAATCCAACTCTTACGGAATGTGCCCAATTACTTGAACCAAACAAGGCAAATCAACTATGTGTAATTAAGATTTTTGATATCTAGGAATCCAATTCCCTCCAAAATAATAGATTTCCATTGCACTAATCCAATAATGCAATAGAATTGGATTACAAAATAAAAACAAAAATAACCGAATTACCTCAACCAAACATTATGGATTCCAAGAATTGGATTACCTCATAATTGAATTCATAGAATTCAAATTCTTCCAACCAAACAAGGTGATAGTTCAATATATAGAATGTTTGTCATAAGTAGAAAATGGATCTAATGTAAAGGTGGAAACTCAAATTTAAAATCCTATTACCACAAAAAAAAAATTGGAAAATTATACAAAAAAACTTTATGGGAAAAAAAAATATTTTTTAGAAAAAAAAAATGAAAACTGACGAAATAATTATATATAACTACAAAGATTAATTAGATAAAACATTTCATGGTCAAAAATCATATTAACAAAATAATACAAAAATAAAAATGATTATATAAATAAAATAAGGGGTCAATGTTAGTTTTTTTTAGCCATACAAGAAAAGTTAGCATTATGTTTCCATTTGTCACATTTATCACATAATATAATAAACATTTTATTTTTACATTTATCACATAAAAAACATTCTATTTTACATAAAAAGATTTCACCAACTTTTAAGTTCATATTGTTTTACAGATATTTATTCAGAAAAGAAAACACATAACAAAAACAGAAAACTAAGGATGAGGGTTCCTCACTGCCAGGCTACCAGTACCGCCTGGCTGCTCCACAAACAACGTCTCTCTATGCAGCGAGGCTCTCCCAGACGGTAAAGCCTACGTCTCGATATCGTGGCGAGGTGCGTCAGAAGGTAAAGGTGCAGTGTATGCTTTATAGAGGAAGACCACAAAACATATCACTACACAAGGCAAGACTAACACTCCAAAAGCAATGCATACTACTATGAACCACCCAAGCCCCCGAAACATGCTAGTCTCCGATGGTTCGACGAGTAACTATTGGTGATCTGTGATGGCGGGAGAAATCTTGGAGTTGAAGTCTATTCGAGGTAGTTGAAGTGGATGCCGATATGAAGCAGGTGTTGCAGATCCATAGAGTTGCTCATCACTCACTGGTGCACTGGTAGTCTTGGCCTTAATTGTGTAGTCAGAGTGTGTAGTGCAATGATACATTCAATGCACATCTGAACATAAATGGACCCGAGAGGGATAAAAATTCCTTCCCTAGACTAGAAGATTAAGTAGGCTTATCAAAGGTTTGGCCCCATAAAAATTAGCTAGTGGACATGAGGAGTTGACTCGTAGTTGAGCTTCTGTTAGATCGTCACTAGGATCTGCCCCTGCACCTCTAGAAGTGAGTATTCAATACAATCCTTTTGAGATAGTATGAATGACATGTAGTTGTTTTGTTGTGTAAATGAGCTTATGCCAAACACCCAACTTTTGAATGCAATATTTGACTACTACTTTTGACTACACCACCTCCTTGTAGGGGTGAGCATTTGGGATTCGATCCACGGCCCCAGTACTGACCACCCGATTTTTGTTTGATGGGTGTTGAAATCATACATCAATGGACTAGACGCGGGTGCAAATATTTGTGAGATCCAACGGATTTTCGAATGATTGCATGTGGTGTCTTAAAAATCCGTTGGACAGACGCTTCCATTATATTAAAGTTATATATGGAATTTTTGTAAAAATATTTACATACAATCTATATATTCATCAAGTAAATATCTTTACGAAAATTTCATATTTTTTTACAGATGACTGCTTGATATTTTTGAAACCTAGAATTAGAGATGCTAGACATCTTGCTTGCCTTCTAGAGCATGCAGTTCAGTAAGTATTCTGGGAAGGTTATTAATTTTGAAAAATCTGCAATGGCTTTTAGTACAAAAGTTCCAAACAATGTGAAAAATGAGATTTCTAATATTTTGCAAATTAGAACTATGTCTCTTAAGGAAAAGTATTTGAGGGTTCCTCTGTTTCTCCAAAAGAACAAATATGAATCCTTTGTCCATTTGCTGGATAACTTTAAAGGTAAGTTGGTTATTTGGAAATCTAAGTTTCTGGCTGCTTCAGGTAAGACTGTTTTGAATCAATCCGTCTTAGGTACTTTAGCTAGTCATCATTTAGTTGCTTTCACATGCCTAAGAAACTGATTGATAAAATGGACTCTGTCCAAATGAAATTCTGGTGGGGGAAACAAGACCATGGAAAAGGTGTTTATCCCAAAAGCTGGAAAGACATATCATTGCCAAAAGAATTAGGTGGTTTAAATATTAGAAGAACTGAAGTTTTTAACAAATCTCTCTTAACTAAGCTAGCATGGAAAATGATTGAAAAATATAATAATTTATGGGCTAAGATCTTAGAATATAAGTATATTGAAAATGCTAATCCTCTTATTGACGATATGAGTAAGCATGGTTCTTGGATTTGGAATGGGATATGCATAGGTTTGGAAACTGTCAAAAAATATCATGTTTGGAAAATAGGTAATGGTGAGTCTGTGCCCATTTGGAAGGACACTTGGATTCCAAATATGCACAAGCCACCACCTTCAGCTTTTGTTTCTGCTAATATAAAGACTGTAGACCAATTGATGGACAGAGATACTAAAACTTGGAATCAGAGACTCTCAAGGCTTTGTTCAAACCTGAAATTGTTACTGAGATCTCTAAGATTAGGGTACCTTTTACTGGTAAGGACATATTGAGATGGGAACCATCTAATAATGGTTCCCTCTCTGTCAAGTCTGCTTACAAGGTTATTTTGGAAGACACTCTTCACACTTGTCCCCACAAAAAATAATCTAAATGTAAGATGGATTTTTTTCTGGAAACAAAGGCTACCACCTAGGATTCAGTTTTTCATGTGAAAATGCTTACATAATTGTTTGCCAACCAAGGTCAGTATGGCTAGGTTCATCCACCAGAATAATATAAATTGTCCCCTATGTGATAATGGAATTGACTCTATGCAACATATGTTTATTGATTGTGTTGTGTCTAGGAAAATTTGGGATCTAGTTGATAACCATATTTCTTCTCATTTCATGAACATGGATCTCCATTTATGGTTGTGCTCCTTGTTAACTTAAATAACACTCCTTCATAGAATAAAATTAATATGTATCAAACAATTAGTTTTATTGTTTGGTATATATGGAAATATAGATGTGCAAATGTGCTCGATAATATGTAGGTAGAGGAGAATGAAGTAACGAGAAGTATATCAATCCATAAAATGGATTGGATTTTTTCTACATTCCAGAATGATATTGATGGTCATAATATTAAGCCAAGCTTAATTCATAAATAGCATCCACCTGAGAATCATATATATATATATATTAAAAATAAACTTTGATACATTTTATATAGATTTTATTGGTTTTTTTGGAATGAGATTAATACGTAGAAACTCTACAGGTAGCTCGAATGGATTACGAGGAAGAGCAACAATAACAATGGATCCTGGACAGGCGGAAGCACTAGCACTCCTTGAGGCAGTAATATAGGCTAAAGAATAAAGTTGGAGTAGCATACATCTGGAGGGAGTTTGTCCAAATGTGATACATGCCTTAAATAGATCAGAATCAGAAGTCAAATTAACTACTTACAACATAATAAGTGATGCTTTAAACATTCTTAGTTCTTTTTCTTATTGGAAATGTACTTATATACACAGAGATGCAACCCATATGGCTATTTTTTTTAGCTAAATTTGCAAGAACTCATGCAGTAGATTTAAATTTGGGTAGCCATAGTCCGGAATGGATCCAGAACCTGATCCAACTAGACAAAAATAATTTGGAACTTAGTTTCATGCAATTAAAGCTATTAAAAAATATACATATTCATCTAATCACTTGAGCATTTACTTACATCAAACTTTTAGGGATAAAACTTAAGAGGCAGAGGGAACATGTAATAATTGTTCTATGCTCTTTGTAAGGCCAGGCACTATGGTGAAGCAATTTGCTTGGATGTAGCTTAATTATAGTCAAGCAAAAGAGAGGTCATAAAACTACTACTATGGAAAAAAAGTTTAGCTTGGCTTGCTGAGACGGATACCTGGTATCCATCAGCATAGTGCGAGATGGATACCATACGGATACCTGGGATCCTTCTCTATAGCATATTTAGACAGAAACCTGCCCGGGTGTCTCCTCATTCAACACTTTCAAATTTATTCTTTCTCCTTCCCTCTCAAACCATTTTTTACCCCCTTTTGATCTTCAAGGTGTTATATGTCGAGTTGTATAATGAAATTTAAAGGTTTTTCTCCATACTCATTGGTGATTATATTGCATGTTTCAATTTTGAATTTCATCCACAAAATCATCAAAGGTAAGTTACTCTACCATTAGGGTTCTAAATGCATTTTTTTTGATAATCATAAAATTGTTGATGTTTGATTGATTATTTAAATTTCATGCACACTAATTATGTTATATGGACATGTACGTAGTTATAAATCCATGTTTAACTTGTTATTTGATGATTAATCTTTGATTAAGGTGTGTTCAAATGTGATGACAATGTGTTAAAATTCAATGGTTTATGTGATGATTTATATGATGCCAATATGTTAAAGTGTGATGATATATATACATACGTGTTGTAGGGTTAAGAATGGATGAGCATTTTAATAGTATTATGCTAAATAAATATGCGGTTTCGTCGCCGGATAATGTCGATCATAAGTTTAAACACCCCTATGGAGATGATAGAGAAAAGGTAAGAAAACACTGGGGTAGTACTAGCCATGTTACTAAATTATCTAGCATTATGCTTAGAATCCCCTTGCTAAAGAAATTGTAGATAATTCCGGGTTTGGATCAATCTTTTTTGATAGATTATCCAAAAACTAACAACAACGTTCTTACCTCAGGTATTAGCGAAATGTGGTGGCATACCACCAATACATTTCACTTCCCTAGTTTTGAGATAGGTTTTACGCCGTGAGACTTCACACAAATATCAGGCATACCTATTGACCGAGGAAACCGCATAACATTGTAAAATTTTAGCAAGAAAGAATTACGTGAGGTTGTTCCGCAGTGGATAAATTATTTGCTTCCCTTCGCAGGAGAAGTAGAAGAACAAGTAGTAGAAGAAGAACAAATTATTGCATTGAGAAACAAACTTATCACACGAACCGGGATTCAGAATAGCGTGATAAGATTGTGTATTTTATCTAGAAAAGTGCAAGTGAAAGACATTGAGTGTCAAGAAAAAATGGAAAGGTGGTTCATGATGTGGGGTATGGGTAATGCATTGTTCCCAAACCAGAACGATATGGTCTATCTTTCCTGGCTAAGGGTATTTAGGGATATGGATATAGTTCACAGTTACGGATGGGGTTCAACAATTGGTCATATATTATGGAGTTTGAGTAATGGAGTAACGCAAGAGTGGTGGCATCGAGTTCTTTTGGTATCTATTAAAAGTAAACATACTCATACCTACTCTTAATATTTTTTTTGATGTTGTGTTGTGTAATATTAGTGGTCAATAATATTTTTTAAATGTTTTTGGTTGTGTAGCCTTGGTTTTGGGTGTATTTCAGATGTTTGTATCGAAACATAGTTGAGACGGCGGAAGAAGTGTATGATTTATGGCCGGCTGGTCGTCTTTATGATAACAGATAAAGAATGAGAGAAAAAGGTAAACAAAGAGATACAAGTAGGCTTTCACTTTCAATGGTTCGTCTCCAAATTAACAACTACGCTATCTCATCGACAACATGGGAGTCGTGGACCGAAAGTCGATGGAGAGTTAAGAAGAGGTGATACATGCAAAACTAATTTTCGGAGGACATAAATTTTTTTATAATCCATTGGCAGTTCGACCCTGTACTTGGGAGAACAGAGTCTCAGATAAGTACTTGGAATATGGTTAGTACCAGCAAGTCCATCTGACAGTAAAACAAACATTACGAACACCTACTTGTACGACAACAATTGTCTTGATCCTTTAAAATTTGATGAGGTCGATTTTATCCAATACTCGAAGTTTTGGAGTCAACGCTCGGTCGGAAACTAATCCTCGATTATTCAACATCAAGGAAACACAAATCTGTATTCTTCTCCGGATTTTAATGGTTATCTCCGTGACCCACGAAGACAATCTATATATACACAATAGTTGGTTCCGATGGAACATCATTTACTCCCAAAGCTACAAGAACCCTACCTCAGAATGGCCAACGAAAACAAAAGATCGACCAATATACGGCTTGGACATGAGTGGAGTCCCAAGACCCATTTATAATATCAAAGGGGGTACTGTTGTGAGTATTAGTTTTGTTATTAATACTTTCATGATATCTTTATAACGATGTTTGTTGCCAAAATGTGAAATTAAAATATTTTTGTGTTTACAGAAAATGTGGCGTCGATATAATGAGCAAGGACCATCATATTGCCGTTATGAACCTCTTTTCGCTCAACTATACAATGGACTTGCACAATCAACGTCATCCCAGTGAAGGCGTCACAAATTCACCTCATGTCAGACCGTATGAAGGACCTTATCAGGGTGGCCCGTCATGGACTCAAAGCCAAAGTATTGTTGGTCATGATTTAGGAGGATGATGTCATTATTTTGTACCAAAGAGTCAAGACGAGCAGTTCTACCATCCTCAATATGATTCTCAATATGTCTATCAATGAAGGACAACGTATCAAGACCATGGTTATGTACAACAAAAAGGATAACCAAGCCACCCATCATCTTCTTAGGTTATGAAAGAGAATCTTTTTTTGGGACAATACAGTGGTTGGAGAGCCAAGCAATGATTAAAAAGTTTGTTATTTTCTTAATTATTTTAGTTATTTAGATTATGTAATCTAAAAACTTCAAACGAGCTAACAGTGTTACAATAGTTTTAAAGTAACAACTAGTTTTTGCATAATAGCTAATTTACTGTTTAACGGATAGTTTTTGAATTCAAAATACTTTGTTATTTCTTTATAAAGGATCTCCCAATGCAATTGTCCAAATATATTTTTTACTTGAACTTTAAAATTATGCAGCGATTCACCAAAGAAGAAGATGTTGGTCTTGTTCAAGCTTGGATATGGGTTACAGAAGATCCAGCTTATATTGATCAACCACACAACCGTTTTCGGGTAACTGTGTTTGATACCTTTGTTGAAATAACGGGTAACACAAAGGCTAGAAAAAAGATAAATCTTCAAAATCGATTCAGATTATTAACAGGGAGGTGAAAATATTTATCGCGATTCAGGCTGAGGTTAACATACGAAATCCTGGGATGGCGTATGAAGAACGAGTAAATATTTGAACATTACTGCCAAGCACTGAGTCTTTCGTTTATGGTAAACATAGATAACTTTTTTATACTTGATACTTTTAGAAATTGTTAGTTGAATTATAATATGTTGGAGAGATAGGAAAAGCATTTGCATTTGATGAATGCTATGAACTCTTGAAGAACAATCTTGCACATTACAATCCTGATGAATGAATCTATGAATGTAACATCCTGAAGTTTATGTACTCTTTAAAAGTTGGTTAACTGGTGGTATGATGCTTGTAATACTATTTAAGTATAAGCAAATTAATAAAATCTTAATTCTAAGTGCAACTCACTTTCGTAGGAATCACGGTTACACTTAGCATGTGCAACAAGCCATTAAACCCCCATAGGTGACCCTAGTGGACGGGTATAGTCTCGTGAGGATTTACAGAAGATGTACCAACAAAAACTAGACCGCCGACTTCCTTAATCTTCGCGAGGTGTAAGTTCCGGATTAATCTTCGGCCAACCGTCCTTGATGACTAGGAAGCACTCATAAAACCTAAATGATTTTCCCATTTTTTGGAAGTAGTGTCTCCTTCCAAGTTCCTCCTTACCAAAGTAATATCTATAAAATAGTTTAGTGATTAAATGGAAGAACAATATTATAAGATATTGTTAAAAAAAAATAACTTACAATGATTTTAACTGTCATTTGAGGATCTCCCGTTCTATAAAATGGTCGTTGATATCTATGTATATTCTTACTGCCGTTTTAATGACACTAACCCTTTTTTGTATAACCTGCTTAGTTCTTTGATGGACTTTCACAAAGGCTTGAATATACTTGTTGTACACCTGCTCCCAAAAGTCATTAGCCGTAACTAAGTAGCGCACAACATCAGGTTGACACGCAGCAATCACCCAAGCTCTGGAGATTGCTACATCTTCTTCTACATAATACAAAGCCATACTTATGAAGAAAATCTCAAAAATATTTAGATGCAAAGATAATATTTGAGAAAATACAACAACAAAAAAATCGGATTTCGGTGTGAGTTGTTTGGTGGATACCCTGTTAAACAAGTCCACGACAATTAAAAAACTAAGAACTAACTCACTTTCGTGGGAATCACGGTTACACTTAGCATGTACAACAAGTCTTTAAACCTTAGGTGACCGTAGTGGACGAGTTGAGTCTCGTGAGGATTTACAAAAGATGTACTCATAAAATATAGATAGTCGGTTGTCAATTTTCAAGAGGAAAGCCTGCGTAGTACTGCTGATTTTGTGGTGGTGATGAAGGAATTCCACGTTCCTGCAACTTTCGCAAAATTTCTGCATGTTTTAGTTAATAGTATCATTTTGCATTTGGGGCTAACGTTGAAAGACCATTTTCTATTATATTCCTTTTGTCCAATTCTATGTTGAGAGGTATTTGTTGTTATTGTTGTAGCGTTGATACCATATTTTTAAAAATTTGTTGTTGTTGTTGTTGTTGTTGTTGTTGATGATGAGGTTCGTTCGCTATGCGTGTTTCTTTAAAAACTTCAATCAATTTAGAACCCGCGTCGGTGACGAGTGGTTCTTGTGATGATGGTGTAGGGGGCGTGCTTGAGGTAGAGGCCCTTTTCTTGGATGCGGGTTTTTTAATTTGAGCCTTTGACTTGTGTTTATCGATAAATTGCTCAGTAGTAATTGGAATTCCTTCTGGAATAGGGATGCCATAAGGAATGTCAGATGAGCTTGGAAATTGATTTCTAAATTGTGTTGGATGAACTTGGCTTGATGATGGATTTTGGGGACTAGGGGATTGACTTGGATAAAGATTAGGGGTATTAGGGGATTGATTTGAAAAAATATTTTTTGTATTAGGAAGCCAAATTATAAATATCGGTATCTTCTTGCATAGTCGCCTCTTGATTTTGATCCTCTGTTACATTTAGAATGCCTTTCAGCATATGATATTCTAAATCGTAATTGAAACTTTTGGTGGTTTTTTAGTGTAATATTGAGTTCTTACGATTAGACCCTGCATTAATGTAAATGATGCATAAGTTAGTAGGAAAAAAACATACAAATAAAAACTATTTCAAATAATTGTTGCGAGGATAGTTTAGATAATTTACCCGACTAATTTCATCCATGTACGGATGATTTTTTTTAACATAAGCAAGACATTCATAATATATATTCACTTCAACCTAGATAATGCTAAATCTACTTTGAATTCCAGAAACAATACGCTTGTAAGGATTTCCACCAGAAGCTTCTACGAAGTTTTCCATAACTTTCTCCCAAAACAAACCCGCGTCAGAAAAGTAAGTCCCTTTTTTTTTTTAGATTATGAAAGTAGTAACAAGATACATGTCTTCTACAATAGAGTATTTTTTTCTCGGAATATTTTTCGACATTTTTGTCTACAAAAGAGATGGAGAAGAAAATGAAAGAGAAAAAAACTTCTGAGAAAAAAATTAGAGGGGATTTTAGTAAGAAATCAAGTTAAAAGAATTTGGTTTCGTGTGATTTGAGAAGAAAAAGATATTGCTATATATAGAGAAAAGTTCTTAATTTTTTTGAAAAATATCCGTTGAGATCCGATGGTGGAGAACATAGAGCCGTTAATGGCGATGGATGGCCAAGATCGGGTGTTAGAGAGGTATAAGAAAAAAAGGTCAAACAAATATAATTCTTGAGACGGATTCCATGAATCCGTCAATATTGTGACGAAAGCCTGGGTTTTGTCCCACCTCTGAGACGGATACCTGGTATCCGTATCCATCACCATGGTTTGCCTATAGCTTGGATTAGATGTGATCACTTCTCTAACGAAACCAAAACTTTGGCCAGATTAAAGCCAAGCGACATCCTATAATAGTTGTCTTTCTCTATATTTAAGCTATAGCCATATAAATTACCTACCATAATGTTTTGCCTAATAATGATCTGATGTGTTATTATTGTGTTGTTGATATATTGGATTAGATGCGGATGAAGCTAAAACCGGTCCGTTTGAACAGTGTTCACCCTACCTCCTTGTATTACACCGTGCCAGACAGACTCCCGGAGCATTTGTTTCTTTGACCAATTCATTACTCACGTGCTATCAAATCGAACGGCAAGTTACCATATTCTTCACGATTGAAATGTGGTTTTTGTTTAATATCGGTAACACAATGTGGAATTCGATAATCCTATATAGCAGCCTCGTTTACTGTCTTACGTGAAAAGACCATGCTATTATCATTTTCAAAAACTTCATTTTAAGAGGATTCTATTTCCACAAATATACCAAAATTAATCCTTTTAACTTAAAGTTTGCTTTTCCATTAATTTGCATCTATGACCTCTCAAATTACAATCAAATTACATATCCATCAACAAACTGTTGTTTTATAGAGAAAGGTCAAGAAAGTTAGGTCAAATTAACGTACAATTAATAGATTCTTTAATCTTAAATTTGATTCGAAATCAATTTATTGTCTGGGATGTAAAGAGAAAAAGGAGCATCCAATTAGCCAACTAACATACTCACTTAAGAACCAGCAAATCATGACCACATTTCTCATCATCATTTAGAAATTTAAAGTTGCCAAATTATGTATTTGTGGCTGGACCCTGTGCCAATATGTCATGCATCACTGTAAGTCTGGCCAACCAAAAACCTACCGTTATATCGTTTTCAATGGGACCAACTTGGTATTGTTTATGTCGATGGATACCGTAATGGAATGGGAATCCACTAATTTCTAGTTCTGGATAAACACGATTACGCACTACAAACTCGAATCTAAAGTCTTATAAGATGCGAAACACTATCATAACCAGAGTTTGAGTTTTCGTTATTGGACGTTTGTATTCACAGTAGTCGAATTTTAATAAATAAAAAATTAAATCAGAAAATTTAAGTCAAGAGAATCATTTCGTTCTTCGACATGATATCGTTTGTGATATCTGTTTGGATACAATGTTTATGTTTTGGCCATTTTGATCAGTAATTCATTAGTATGCATTGACAAAATATTTCAACTCGATATCTAGGGTATATTACTACTTGATCGCTATATCACACTACTAAAAAGAGCCATAGAGGTATTTATTACGGTGTTTAATGACATAGAAAATTCACTACTTGTTTATTATCATAATAAAGATCACATAAATCATTCCAATGGGTTGTCTATTTTTAAAATCTAGTATCCATGAACAATAGGTATGTCACCATTCACATCAAACAGAAAATATCTAACTAATAATTCTCGAAACATGTTATTTTTTTGTGGAGGTTTTGATTAACATGGAGATAGTTAAATAAGATTTTATAATCTTACATAGATTTTTTATTTGAGTGATTTCCGGAGATTCTCTGGAAATCTAGAGATTTTTAGTGATTTTATGAGAGTATTTTAGAAAGTCTATTTGACTTATTGATACAAATCTAGTGGATTTATAGAGAGTTTTTATGATTTGTAGGAACAAAAAATGTATAACATTTAATAAGAAATTCAAAATATCTACTAACTTTTTTTTATCATGCACGTTACAACGTTAACAAAAGTATCATGAATACCTAGTAAAATATGTGTCCATTGTCAAAATAAATTTCATTGTTGTCCTATGCTTATGTTTTCAGTAATCTATTTATTCCACTCATCCCATCACTAAATAGAACATTTTATAGGAGCAGACAATTCACTTACGTATATCTATATATGTGCAAAAAAAATTTAAATATACATATCACACTATCTATGTTTTCTTTTCTCATTTCTTTTCTTCGTTTTTTTCTATTAATATTTCCTTCTTTTGGCCATGACAATGGCAACACAGAGTACATGCGGTGTATTTTTTGACACAAATGAAATAAAATGAATGATATATCGTAGCTTAACTAATCATTAGTTTTTCGATACACAAGAGAAAAGAAAGAAAACAGTTGCAACTAGAAAATAAAATCAATTATAGCTTCAAAGTCTCCCAAAATATCACCTATTTTGGAGAGACTTTGACCATGCCTATTTTCACATAAAAGTCTCTCAAAGTCCTTGAAAATTACAAATCCATGACTTTAAAATCTATATCCAATAACATGATCATTCAAATGACTTTTTAGAAGTCTCTAACCATTAACAAAAAGTTTTTGAGAATTTCAGAAACTTAAATTAAGTCATTATTCACTAAGAAGAGTGTTTAAGAGACTCTTTTAAAGTCTCTATCGAATAACAAGAAATTTAAGATCTCTCTGAGACTCTCTGAAATTCTCAATTCATTAACCCCTGTAAATCGATTGTAAACTCGCCACCTACTCAACACTTAATTCAAGTTATTTTTATGATTAAAATGTCTAAAGGACAAATATGGACTGGGACATGCATAAGAAACTACATGGACCCTCTCACAAATTCACTACTCTTATGCAAACACACTACTCTAGTCTCTAGTACTTGTTCGTTCATGTTGAGATAACAAAGTGAAAATAAAAAAGGGGATTATGCTTATATAACCCCATTTATTACCTACATTTCAAATATGATCCCGTTTTTTAACTATTATAATTATGACCCCGTTTTTTTTTTATTAAAAATATGACCTCATTTTTTGTAGGGAATGTTTGGATACAACTTCAAACAGTAAGTTTTTTGACTAAATTAAGTTAAGATCTTATTATACCTTATTAAGTATAAATCAATTTTATGTAATGAGTTTTCTTCAATTTTATCTTACATGCACACCCCACTTAAAAAATGGTATTTTTTTGTTGTTGATGTTTTATTCCAGAAACTGAAAATTTGGTTATTGGGATTCAATTCTTATTAAGTTTTGATTAATTATGACGTGGGTTTATTTTTAATAGATCAAATTGATATTTTCTATTAAATTAAAATATATAAAATCTTAATTTAATTTAATTTAATTTAGTAAAAAAAAATACTATTTGAGGTTGTATCCAAACACTCCCTATAAAAAATGAGGTCATACTTATAACAAAAAAAATAATGAGGTTATATTTGTAATAGTTAAAAAAACGGGGTCATATTTAAAATTTAGGCAATAAAATGGGGTCATATCAACAATTCTCCCAATAAAAAACAAAGACAATAACAAAAGCTTGAAAAAGATAAGCATAAGCGTGTGCAGAACGAGTACCACCTATTCCTATTCCCATTTCTACAACATATAAAATGAGAGCGAAAGAGCTTTTAACATCGGATGCCGACAACTAATCAAAATATCCGTTACGTTATATACAAAGGAATAACAGTGACACCACCTAGACAGCCAGTTGTTTTGAGGGCTTTGCCACCAATAAACAACAAAAACCCTACTACTCCATCTACATGAATCCAACCACCTAAAATCTGATCTCATCCTCATTCACAAATTCTTGCCAACCAGAAAAACCCTGTCATTAATTATTTTTAACTTTTTTTTTTGTAATTTAAAATCTGTGACAAAAATCTTACTTGTTGACAAAAGATTTGACAACAAGAAGAAACTGTATTACCTGTCCTAAAATTCTCCCGAGGAAATCCAATGTTCCATTTCAAAATCGACAGTTAATCGTCCCTTTTTGGATACTACGAATGTTTCAGAATTATTAGTACGCTCTCGGACCATCCAAGCACATGATACTTTGATACAATGTAGTCAGTCTGTTAAGTCACTGACTCAAAGTGGGCTTCTCATAAATGATTGCATCATGTGATGAAACCTCCTAGTAGGGACACCAGCACTATTTGTATGCTGCTGCCATACAAATGTGGAGAGACTAAATCAATCCATGTACCATCTGAGCACATTAATTCTTATCTACGCTCGACTCCATCCCCATGAAAAGATGGCTTGCGCCGTGGAGAATTTGGTAACGAAATGAAGAGATTTAATCACTTGATAGTAGTTTGAGCAAACCTAGATGTCATCCTCCTTACAGGTTATTAATTTTTTATGATTTAACGATTTCGTTTAAATCTAATTTATCTGAATTTAACTATTATATGTGAATCTGATTTAAAAATAATAAAATATTTCAGTCAAATATTTATTCAGCGAATCAGTTACATAATAATATGTGATTCAAATATCTCCGAATCAGATGTGTGAACTGAATCATATCTCGAATCAAAAATCAAAAAGATAAAAAAAACTAATGATGTAACATCTAATCCGGCCTAAACCAGATTTAGATCATAAGCGAGGTCTAAATAAACATGATATTAGTGTATCTTATATGAGTTTTGCACCATTGTGCCGGCCAATCTTGGTATCTGTGCATGCCGGCCGGGCCAACCTTGTTTCTCGTGTCTCACACGATCATCCATAGCTCCACTCATAATATTCCGAGTTTTGTCGAAATAGGTTCAACTATGCACATACAGCTTGAGAGAATTTGGTTGTAAAAAAAAAAGTTCCTAGAAGAAGATACTCGCCGACTTAATGAGGATTTGCCGACATAATAAATCATTAAAAGTAGGCAAAGAAACTCCTTGCCACGACGAATTTATACACCATTATATATAATAACAGTTCCCCGTTAAAAATCTTTTCATTTCTATCTAAAATCCAAATATACCCTTCTCTTATCTACTAAATAACAACAACACCATCCATCTTCCTCTCCACATTCTTTCCGCATTTCACGGGTATACACACATCACTACCTAAAGGACAATAATGTCATTTCATTCCCTTCTGATCAACCTTTCCAGCAGTTTTTCCCTTTAATAATATTTATTTTCTTTTCTCCTCTGTCCCTCTCTATCTCTGTAGCTTAGCTCCTACATATTTACAGGCAGACGCTTCAAGGCTTAAGCTTTCCAAGACTTATCATCTCTCTCTCTCTCTCTCTGTCTCTCTCTCTACCTACAACCATCTCAAGGGTTTTTGTCTAGAACAGCTGAATTTTGAGTTTTCTGAATATGGGTGAAGAAGAATTGAAGAAGGTAGAAGCAGCTGAAACCCCAAGCACAACAACCACAACAGAATTAGCACCAATGACACCAACACCAGTGACTGAGGAAGCTGCTTGTAAAGATGAGAAAACTGTTTCTCCTCCACCTTCTGCTGAAAAAGTTGATGACTCTAAAGCTCTTGCTGTTATGGAAAGTAATTACTATAATTTCCTTCTGATTCTCTTTTTTTCTGATGGTTTGTTTTTTTTGTCTTTCATTGTTATGAATTTTATTGATGTCTTATGATGTTTTGGTGTCTGGGTTTTGTTAATATGTGCTGAAAATGAGAATTCTGGATTAAAATTTTGATTTTTTTTTAGGAGAATGATTGGTGTGGGTTTGTTTTGAATGTTTTTGAGATTTTGAGTACTACTTTTGCTTAATTAACTGTTTTGGGTTTCAATTTAATTTGGGTTTTAAATTTTCAAATTCATTTATGTTTTTATGAATTTGTAAGAGAATTAGGTTTATACTTGGATCTAAATAAAATTGCTTAATGAACCATTTTGGTTATGGATAAGGTAGTAGATGTTGTAATCTTCTCTATAGCTTAAAAATATAGTTTGTTCTTTTCTTGACTTGTCATATTTGGATGGAAAAAGAAAGTTCCTAGTTCCTGGCTTTGTGAGTGCTATGTGTTGAAGTCTATGGGCCTAACTAACCTCGAAAAACGGCTTACAAGGTTAGGGTTACCCAAGGCTTATAAACTGCAGAGTCTTTAGTTTCCCATACAATGTGGGACTAATCTCAACACGCTCCCTCACGTGTAGCCTCGTTGGGTCTAACACGTGGACAATCAATCGGGTGACGCGGAATACGTGCGGTCATATAAGACTCGTCACAAATTGCCTGCTCTGATACCATGTTGAAGTCCATGGGCCTAACTAACCTCGAAAACCGGCTTACAAGGTTAGGGTTACCCAAGGCTTATAAACTGTAGGATCTTTAATTTCCCATACAATGTGGAACTAATATCAACACTATGTTGGCTTTTTCATGAAATTCTAGCTACCTGGTGCTGTAAATGAGGTTGACAATAGTAGACTACTAGACCACATGAGTGGATTCTGCAATTGGATTTGGTAGGCATAGTTTCAATTTTTTGCTTCTTGTAAGTTCAGCGGTTTGAACAGTTCCAGATACGCAGTTTCCTTATAGGTAGTTAAAAACTCATGCACATAGTTTTCCCCTCATGTAAGTTCTGGGGATCGAGCGCTCCATATACGTGGTTAAAACTCCTGCAAATAATTTTCAGCCTGAGCTGCAGACTGTAGTGGCACAATTCTTGTTTTTAAGTGCAGTATTTTGCAAATTCAATGTCTTTTTTGGTGTTTGATTGAAAAAAATAAACAGCTCTTTTTTGGTGTAAATATTACTTTGAGCATCTCTCCTCACTTTATGGAGATAACTGAGAGATTTTCTACCCACTTTAAAGTAGTTGGGATCAATTCTGGGTTGCTTATATTTCTTAATTTGTTGGTCAAAAGTTATTTTCATTGAACTTTATTTAGTTCTATTAAACTGAGTGGTAGATGAATCATATATGTTAATATTTCTTTAGCTTTTGTGTGTTTCTTTTGTTATTATTTCTTTATGTGAGCATAATTGATTTGCTTCTTTAGCTTTATCCATATTGTGTTAATGTTCAGGCCAATTGCATTGCCAAAGTTTCTCATACGAAAACCACTTTTCTGTGAACCATGGTTAGGAAGAATTTGATACTGCCAATTACAAGATTCTCCACAAGAATGCCTAATCATGTTTGTTCTTTTTAGTATAATTGTGATTAAGACCCGCCAAAACTTCTTTGCACTCAACCATTTTGCTAATGTTGCTGTAAAACTGCACTCTTAGTAATAACTTTTGACTTTAAATGATAGTAATTTTGGAATTTCGTATGTTAAGGACGTATTCCGGTGCTAAGTTAAATTTGGTTCAAATTATTTGTGATTTGTTGGGAATATATATTTGACTATGTTCCAGCTCAACTGGGTTTCACATTACATATGAGCTAACGTTTGGTGAATATGTTTCTGTTTACAGAGGAAAAAACTGAAGTAGAGAAAATTTCAGGGCATGGATCTCATGAGAGAGGTATTTTTGAGTTGAACTGACTGTCTTAAGACATATAAATCCCTTTCTTGTCATCTACGTAAGACTAATGTTTTGGTGGAATGACTTATTTTATGTTGTGTTCAGATTCTGCTCTTGCTCGGCTTGAATCAGAAAAGAGGATGTCTTTAATCAAGGCATGGGAAGAAAGTGAAAAGACAAAAGCAGAGAACAAGTATGGAATTGCAATTTTAACATTTTATTTGTCTAATTGCATAGCTTTTATATTAGTACTGAAATTGAAATAAGTAAATCTCCTTAAAAAGTAAAAATAAAAGTTTTTAGCGGCATGCCAACTTACTGTCGGTTCCATGACTGATGTCTCCCATATGTGCATAATACTTTGACAAATAGTAGGGGTCTTTTGATTCGTTCATGAACTTTTTGTACTCATGTTACTTTCCTTGACAAGTATTACAGAGCATCATTCATACTTAGTATTTAAATTTTGTCCATTCATGCTTTCCCTTTGATCCTTTGTTTTCCTGCATGATGACTGTATTGATCAAGTTTGGCTTTTTATTATAAAAATTTCAAGAGAACCTTCATGTACTGTTCGTCGTAATGTGTAAAACCGGATCCTGTAATTTCTTTTGATTTTGTTGTGCTTCCCCTTCAGTAAATTGCTATGGTAAACTCAGATGCAAGAATGTCAACTACTTATACGATTTTGCACAATTGTACAGGGCTTTGAAAAAGATGTCTACCCTTGCAGCATGGGAGAACTCTAAGAAAGCAACTGTTGAAATGGAGCTTAAGAAAATCGAGGTAATCATATCTTTGATAATTGAACCTTTACTGTATTTGGCAGTTCAAATTGAGATGACATGGTGATTTTTCCGCATCAACATTTTATGTTTCTGCATTAGTCGGTTCCAGTCTTTTAGTTAAAAGGAAAAATTGATACCGTGTCTGCTGTACCCCGGATAAGCATTTCTAGCAGCTCTAAGTGTTCAGAAGTTTACATCCTTTTATATCTTCAAGGGCCAATGCTAGTTACAATCAGGTTTCGCGTTACTTGGTAAACTGGATCTTGAACGAGCCTTCTTAAATTTTGATTCTATATACTGTAAACTTCAACAGTGCACCATGATTCGGCTAGCAGACAGATTTTATCAGGAAGTGACTGATACTCTGATAATAGTTTTATTGCAAAACTAGTCCTATTTAGAATCACAAAAACATCATTTTAAATATAATTTTGTGTGTGGTGTCTAGGCTGGTTTTGAATTTGAGAACTAACCAGTAGATCCATGGTTTTGATTCAAATAGGAAACACTTGAGAAGAAGAAGGGAGAATACATAGAGAAAATGCAGAACAAAATCGCTTTACTTCACAAGGATGCAGAAGAAAAGAGAGCAATGGTCCAGGCAAAACGCGGTGAGGAACTTCTTAAGGCAGAGGAAACCGCAGCCAAGTACCGAGCTACAGGGTTAGCACCAAAGAAGCTCTTTGGATGTTTAGGCTGAATATTTCAGCACTCAAATGGCAGAAAACATTGTATATTAATCAAATTGTGTTTGTAATTTCTTTCTTTCTATCTTTGGTCTACTAGTCATTCGACTCATTTGTGTTTGTTTTGTTTAATTTATGTGTGCATAGTCAGATGTTGTTCTATTTGTATACAGATACTACATCTTCCCATTCTGTGAGATCAAGGTCCTGTCTTATTGTTGAATTTTAGAAACTAATGCTTGAATAGATTGATGGTTTTGTAACAATAATTAGTCATAATTATTTCATCCCATGATAGTTGCCCCTTTTCGGTCTCTCATTTCATGTCGAGTTTGTTTATGGAATCTCCTTTAGAGGCTCTTGCAGTTCCTTCAAAATGACTTGGGAGTATGAAATGCATACCTTGTTCAAGATTGTGGATATGCAGTCAGGTGGAGAGCTAGGTTGTGAAATTGTCCTTACTTGGCCATACCTTGTTTTCGAAGCCCTAATATTTGCCTCCACAAAGTGGGTTTTTAATTTATTTATTTTTGACCCCTCGTATCTCCAATCCCGGTTCAACTTGCGTTATCTTTGATCCAGGCTTAGTTTAGGGTTCCTCTCAACTTTGGATCCGACGTTACATTGGGCTTAAGCTATTTGTAACTCGTAAGCAATGACAAAATTGCAATGGATGGAAATGAAGGATCCAAATATGAAACCTCTTGAAGTCTAGTTTATGTTGGTAGTTGTTGAATAGTCAATTTTGGTAATAAATACAGACCATTCAGAGTCTCTGGCAGTGGCATTAGAAGAGATATCCTCTTCAGTTGATATGACTTGACATTTATTAAGACCAGATTGAGTATGGCTCTAGTCATTTAATACTATACATTGACCCCCATACACACACACAAACCCCAAAATGTGGAGAGGAAACAACACTAGGCCAGACTGCAGGATGCAACAAAATTCCATAGCCTTTTTCCATAAAAAGTTTACTTATCTTTAAGTGTTACTCACTCTGAATTACCTCAGATGGTTACGTTTGAGTTAGTGTTCAAGAAATCATAAATTACAGCTAATTATAGGTAAAATGGACTAGCCTTTGAGTTCAATAGAATGCTGATTTAAGGAAAGGATTCACTGGTACAAGAATCCATTAAGATATGCGCGAAATGCCTTGACAACGATCATTACCGAACAACAGAGGTAAGGACTGGAAACAACTGAAAACTAATTACCAAAACACGTGCACAAGGACTCTGCAGTCAGGACCTGCGGTGCACATTGGTCGCTTCGGTTTGATTTTTGGCGCCACCGGCTACCGAATCCGATGTGATCGGTTAAGGAGGTTCGAAGAAAGTATCCCTTCTTGCAATGACTTGCAAGAAAATTCTTGAAGCTTCAACGAATTGAACAAGGTAAACCGGTTTGTAGCTGACTGAGGGTTACCGCGTTAGATTTGGTGGACATGACTCACACAAGTCAGAAAGAAAAAGAACAACACCACCACATTGGTGGATGTGGAAAAAGAAGTTTCAACAATGAAAGCCAAGTAAAAACTTTAACAAGTGACAATTCAAATCACATTAAATTCACAATCCTTTGATAATTTTAGTATTTCACTTTCTCTTCTTGAAAAAGAAAAAAAAGTACTAGAGAGGGTAAAGAGGATACTCATTGGTCTCTTTGAGCTCTTCTTCTTCTGATATATCCTTTCAAAAAACAGAAACAGAAACAGGAGAAGTTAATGCATTTGAAGTAAATGCAATCCCTCCCTATAGTACAATAAAAACCCCACCACCATTGTATTAAATTCTATCCCTTACTCTCCTTGCTCTTGGACCACTTTCAAGTTTCTATACATTATTCTGTTCAGGCAGATAGATCAATGCAACTGGGACTAGAAATTAATAACAACATATTTTCTGCAACTTGGTCCCTATTTTTGCATCACACTTGAGAATTACACTCAATTGCTGCAATGCAAAGCCCCACATACAAATGGTCTATGTTTTCTTCTTGTTTCACAGTGAACTACAAGATTCTTATAATGAAAGTAAGCAAAGGCATGGTGCATACGGTGCAGTAAGTAGAAATTGCAAAGCGAAATCATGGCGAATCAGAGACTTGAGAAGCTTGTATTAAGATGGATATAAAAACAGATCAGTATATTTGCATATTTAACAGTAACAAAAAAGATAAGCCTTACAAAAGATACCCACAAGACCATTACTTTTCCATCTGTATGAAAACTCTAAGTAAACAGTTATAGACTTGGCCTTAATAGTTAGAACAGTTGGAAAGACAAAAGACATCTCTACAGCATATGAAAGATATGAAACCCAAACCAAAAAAGAAGGATATCACTCGGTGCCGCCGTTTCACTCAAAAGTTAAGACCCGCATTATCTGTTACCAAAAAATAGAACTGGCGGAAAATTTAAAGAGAACAGTTCAATGATTTTCAGTCAGAATATCGTGGAATGCCGAGTAAGTACCCAACTGTCTTTGAAAGAAGTTCATTTCCTCTTCACAACCAGGAAAATCTAGCAGTAGTTGTAATGACATATCAGAAGAAGCATTATATCCAATGGAGCTTGAAGAGTCTGATCCAACCACTATGTCCTCAACATCGGATTTAGAATCCCTACACTCCATCTCTTCTTGCAGCTCAGTAACTGTTTTCTTTTCTGTTTTGATCTTCACTGAAGTTGAAGCTAGTTTTGTAGATGGAGATGTCTGCGATAGAGGACTTGGACAAGTCGTGGACAGTTTCCGGAAAGATTCACCAACTTCAGAATTCCAAAGTCGGAGGAACTGATCGGGCTCCGGTTTCATCGATGTTGAAAGAGTAGATTGAGAGTTATCAAACATGACCGACACCTTTGAAAGCCTTGCCTCTGCTTCTAGTCTTGCACTCTCCCACTGTGTCATGTGATGCATTGAAGGACATGAAGATGTTGTAGTAATCGGAAAAGAGGCGGAGGATGAGGGAGCATGTTTTAGTGGGTCGATGCCCATAATGCGAAGACGCTTCTTCAAATGTGTATTGTAAAAATTCTTGATCTCGTTATCAGTTCTTCCTGCTAACTGCGCCGCTATGGCAGCCCACCTGGGAATTATGCATTTAAGTCTCATTCTTCAGATCAAAAATTACATAGAAATTCATTATTACACTTGCAAAACAGACTAGTCATATTCAAAAACTACATGCAATGAAACAAAACATGCTAGGAAAATAAGTAATCATATTTTTCATCACTAGCTCAGCCAAATTTACAAGTTGTGCACTACATTGGACACTACCACCTCTAAGCATCGCAAGCAAGATTAACTAGGTCATAGAGAGATACTGAGCAGGTACTACAAAATTGACAAGCCAAAGGGACAAAAAATAATGTATGGAATCATCGGAATCTAGGTAGGTACAGTAAATAAATTGAAGATTCATGAAAGAGCAAGAAATGTCATAAATATGTCTTAAGCACCAACACTCTACTTAAACCCCGAGATTGTAAGTCATAGAAGTTACGCAATAGGCTAATGGATAATGTATGCAACAATAAGAAAACAACAAAGCATTTTCTGCAGACGTTAACAGGAGAAGCAAATTACAATTGAGGGTCATATATGACAGTCCTGCTGAGGTTCCAGAACCATTCACAAAGGGTATAGTATGCAGTGACAAAGATTTATCTCAAAATTCAAATGGACCACAACAACATTAGCATAGTGCAATGCTAAATTAACAATTACTGAATGAAAACCATCACTCGCTACATTTGACAATTTATACAGGCATCCTAACTAGGTATAGTCGCACGCACAAAACATTCATTAGTGCAAACCATGCTTAAAACCATGATTGTGTTTAAGACCTTGCAACTTATTGTTCACATTTATCCAATTACACTAATCAACATAGTCCATCACTTTAAGCTAATGAATGCAACAAAAAGTAAGCAAACAAGCATTTCAGGCAGACGATAACTAAAGAAACACTTTAAGAAATAGAGAGCCATAATGCAGAATTCTGCGATTAGCGAATAACCGTTAACTCGACCACCAGCACCTATGTATGACCATTAACAACAACAATTCCAAATCACTTATGCAAAATTCCAATCCCCACAACTGAAATTTCACCCAAATGCACATTATGAGTCAGTCAAATTACCTGTTACCAAGAATACCATGGAGTTGCATTATAAGTTTTTCTTCTTCTGCAGTGAACGGACCTCGTTTAATATCCGGTCGAAGATAGTTAGACCATCTTAGTCTACAACTCTTCCCACATCGAAGTAATCCTTCAAACACACATAAAAAATCAAAGTATACACAGAAATCAGTACTATAACCTCAAAGAAATCAAAACATTAACTCATGGAGAATCAAAAATCATCATCAGACCCCATGAAATCTTAAACGTACTTCCACATACAAAAAAAGACAAGCCTCATTAAGATCTTCCAAACAAAACAACAGAAAAACCCCCCCAAAATAAAAAAAAAGTTGGAATCGTCTGAAACATGTCAAGAATTCTCTATGACTCAGATACGAAACAGATAAACATGACACCAAAAGCCGACAAGGTGAGTTAACTCAGACCGAGTTAGTCTGTACACCCCAAACAAAAATGCAGAAACATTGAGAAGAAGAAGAGGACTAACTTGTTTTCAAGTAAAAAACCATTTTACAGAGAATTAAACAAGGATTTAATCATGGTTTTGCATGCTTTGGGGGGTCAAAAATGGTTGTAGAAGTTAAGATTGAAAGAAGACCTGCAAGTTGAGGGAGTGTACGCCAACTCCCATGACCATTTTTATTGATGTAATTAACTAAGATTTCATCTTCTTCAGGACTCCATGGTCCTTTCTTCACTCCTTGCTTATCACAACAAGGTGCTCTTCCCATTCCTTCTTCTTCTTCTTCTTCTTCTTCTTCTTCTTCTTCTTCTTCTTCTTTTTCTTAACCCAAAACCCTTTGACAGAAACCCCAACACTAGTCCTTGGGCTTATAAATAAACAGAGAGGGATAGAAAGACAAAAGAAAGAATAAACAGTAAATGTTGGGGTATTGATTGATTATTATTTTTCTTCTTTATATCTTAAACATTGGAAACTGAAGTTCAAAATCAAAAAAGAGTAAAGAGATGTTGTTTTAGTGAACAGAAAACAGAGCAGAGGCAAGGAGAAAGAAAAAATACTTATTACAGCTAATAAGTAATGGGGGATTTTTGTTCACTTTCTTTCTCTTCTTATAGGAATGTCAGAAGAAACATTAAATACATGAATTAAATGCCTTCTTCTTCTTCATTTTATTGATTCAACTCTCCTGGTTTGGGTTTTAAAAAAGGAGCTAGCTACTGGGGTTTAGGGTAAACTTTTCTTTTTTATCTTTTCTTTCTTCTGCTCTGTTTTAATGGAAACTCTGTTTTTTCTATTCTTCTTCTGTATCGTAGCAACATATAGCGAGATGAAGTCAAAGAAAAGTTCAAAGAGTAAAAGATAAAAGTCAAATTAGAGTAACTGCCAATTACGAATTTACCCTCCTTCTTCTAATTAATTACGAAACTATTGAAATGTCTGAGTCTGGGGCTCTGAGCAAGAGAATCGTCGGCATCTGAAAAAGAGGAAAAGTTTATGCTTAATTACTAAAATACCCTTTTGGTGGCATAAGTCAATTTAAGTCAAGAAATAGGTCAGTCTGATAATAGGTTTGACTCTTTTTTTGAGGCTTGAAGTAGGGTTGGATTATTACCACGTGGTTAGCATGCCTCATCAGATTCAACCATGGATTTTGGTCCTATCTAGTATCTGCATTCATATTAGAAGCGACGTATTGATCTTGGAAGCAAGCCTTGGGACAAGTAAGCAAAAATTGGAAGTCCTACGGCCCAAAAATTGGAATCCAAAATTATCAAAAAGTACCCGCGAGGATTATGTCGTTTTTTTTTTTTCTGACTTAACTGATTTATCTAGATTTTTTTTTAGTATTGATTTATCTAGATCTATCTCATTATATTTTTATAAAAAATAATTGACTTCTCTGAAATTAATTTATCTGGATCTAACTCATTATATCTGAATCTAGTTTATAACATCTGACTTAAAAATTACTTCCTCCATCATAGGAAAAGAGATAGCTAAAACGAAAAGGGATAGTATATATTTTTCAGAGACGAAGGTAGTATTAAACAAGGTTTGAAAAACGGCCGTTTTCCCCGAGATAACGGTCATATCTATGTAGCGTGTCTGTGAGGCTAACCGATATCTGTGTCTAAATAACATCGATAAATAGGAAAAAACGGGGTTTTTTTGGCCCGTTATAACCGTTTTCACACATGTGATAACTGTTTTTCTAAAATTAATTTTTTCTTTTTTTTCTTCTAAATAACATTTTAACATAAGTTTTTTAGACCGTTTTTTTCCGTGTTCACGCATGTTATACCCGTTTTTTAGAAAAAAGAATATAAAATATTTTTTACCCAATTTTTTATTTCTAAAATAAAAGATTAAAAATTACAATTAAAAAAATTAAAATAAATGAATAAACAAATAAAATAAAAAAACATAGTAACACTGTTATTTAGACACGTTAGAACCGTTTTCACGTATGTGATAACCGTTAGATAGGAATTTCAGATCATAATTTATTTATTTTTCCAAAATAACCGTTATCGTACTCGTTATTTCAAAAAAGCGTGTTACGTATTTTTTGCCCAAAACATACTCACACCCGTCAAAACGTGTTATAACGGTCACGGCCTATCCCCGTAATACGATATGTGACCCATTTTTCAAACCTTGTTATTAAATAGTAGAATTATAAAAACTATTTGAATCTAGTCAGATATGTGTCCAACGATGTATAAAATTATACTTGATTCAAATAACTCCGAGTTACAAGTATGAACCAAATTAGACTTCAAGTCAGGCATCAAAAAAATAAAAAGACAAACGATCTAACATTTGACTCACGCTGAATCAGATTCAGATCGCGAACCAGACTTAAACAAATAAAATATAAATCTAATGGTTTTAAATTAGGTTTTTATATATATATTTTTTCCAAGAATCCTACAATATTTGATAAAAACTAGTAGTTTACCCTCAGAGTATATAATATCAGATTTTTTGGCGTTTACATTAAGAGTCTGGTAGGATATGATTTTTACGGTCAACTTATAATTTATATGAAAAGACATAATTTATAAACGGAGTATCATTATTAATAGGATAATACCATTTACATATAGAACAAATAACCGCTAATATATCCTAACTATTGAATCCTTTAAATGATACCCTATTATAAATCATGATAAAAAAACATTAATAAGATGTATTTCCTTAGATACAGAATGTGTTAGACATGTCATATCAAATTATATAGTCAACAAGAAAAACCAAACACCCAATCACCATTATATCCGTAGAAGAATAAGTTTATCAAGGGCATGAAACATGGATATTTGACAAGCTACGTTGAATGAATAGTAAGATGGGACCCAAAATGGTGAAAGCGAGAGGTGACAAGGCATAGAAAATGGAGGAGAAGAAAAATACTCTAAAATAAAAATGGCGGTACAAATTAAATGGTGTGATGAAGTACTAGGCGTATGCACATGTATCGCCTCCTATTGCTCTATAGCGTGAGCTGTACGCCTTGAGTAGTAAATGCTTATGATTTTGTCCTTTGTTTTTTCAAAATATTTTGTTTGAATGACTTAAGTGGAGTACACACAATTAAGACAATCCATTAACTTATGATTATTCATTATCAATTTATGTTTCAAAAGAAAAATATATTATCAATCTCTACAAAAGAAAAATACATTTTCAATCTCTACATTGTCATATCATGAGAAATAATGCAACATAAAACTCCTTATTAACATCATCCAACAATGCTTACTTATTTATTTTATTTTTATTTTGGAAGCATAATATTTTTTTCTTTTTTTTTGAAAATGATATATAACGCCCAATTTATTGTACCCAAATGCACCTAGGTGGCACCTGATATGATTCTCGATTATGGATCTGTTAGCATTAGATGCATACAGCCAACAATTGACTTATAAAAATTCTGAGAAATTTGATAAGTTTCTTGAAGTTCTCTACCAATCAACCCTTGATCTCACAAGATTACTTCAATTATTTCTACATCTCCACTGATTCATGAATATTCCAACCTATTTTCATTTCAAAACCCATTGTTCTTTACCAATTGCTCCCACCTTTTGAATGCTGAAAATTCTTATTCTCACCTTGATAAGAAATACTCAGTGAATCAAAGATATTCCAAGCATGATTTTATGCAAGGCAGAAGATACAAATTTATAGAATTATTTGCTCTAATTGGATAATAACAAATTAATCAACTAGTAAATCAAGATTGGGCTTTTCATAATCAACAGTCTACCGAAGTTAACACCTTACCTCTGGTGTCATGGATTGAAAATACTAAACTAAAAAAATTACTTATTTTCTCGGATTTTCCTTTTTCCTTTTTTTCTTCTTCTGTAAAAGAGAACAAAACCTAGTATATCTATCATCGATAACGAATATCCAAAGAGAAACCTTAGAATCTATAACCGAGATATCTGCAGTAAAAGTCAAATATATTTTTTTTACATCATAAAATCACATGGCCGCCACCTAATATCATTTTTTTTAAAGCATGACATAATACATACTTGATATTATACCATCAATAGCTACCAAATTTATACATTTTAAAAAAAGAAAGAAAAAGAGATACCAAATTTATGCTTTAAGAAAAACTACCGAATGAGACAAAGAGGCACCAATATCTCACTTTCAAATTTGTTGATTGGAGGGAATATAATGACATTTTAGTAGGAGCTCCGTGGAGCTTGGATGGTTATCTTATTGTGCTCAAACAGTGGAATCCTACTATAAATTCATAAATATCCAAGGGCGGAACTAGTTTAGAGCAAAGGTGTGCAGCTAGGCATTCCAAGCTGCACACCTTTGCTCCTTTAAAATGGTTAGGAATTTTTTTTGCACCCCCTTCCTACAATCCAAGCTCCTCTCCTGGGAATATCGACTTCAATATCCAACAGTACTGGGTTGATATTAAAAATATGCCTCCAAAATCTCTAATGTTGCGGTAGCAAACCAAATCGCTAACATTGTTCTCGAGTTTTTTCCTACGTAACTTGGCAGCAAGTGTTCTAGAAACTTTCTTTTAGAGTTGTGGAATTGGGCCAAAAAAGAGGGTGCAAATGGTCGAATCCAAGAAAATGGCGTAAATGGCTAAGTCCACGAAATGGGGTGGGAAGATCCTCGACTCAGCGTCTCGTCTTGGTAATGGCCGCCAGTATTGGCAGGCGGAAATGGTTGACGACAATTACGGGAGGAAATAACGGGGGGTAATTGCGAGCAAAAATGGTCATGCAGTTACTTGGTGTGTTGACATCACATTGCCCATACAGTCCTGACCGTCGTTTTTAGACCATTAACTTTGGGATTCTGGACCTGAGAAAACATACATGATAACCATAATTCCGTAGTTAGCCAATATCTAGTGCCAAAATATTAGAGTACACACAGAAGTCTTAAAAGTGGTTACATAGGAAATGAGCAACCAACGAGCTTTAGGGCAGTAAGAATCAATATTCCCCTAACTATGATGGAACTCATTGCAACTGCTGATTGGAATATATGTGATTGCAAGGAAAAAAATATACTCCCTTCGTTTTAAAATATATGTTCGCTTTGACTAAGTCAAAATATTAAGGAGACCACAGGAATGTCTAAAATTACCCCTATTAAATGTTTTATTATCATTAAAAAAATTAAAAATATCATTTTATTTTTAAAAGGAATGAAGTATAAGCAATAAAGATATTAACACATTTGTTTCCTAATTATACAAATATTATTTAAAATTTTAAACTGGGTCCCATTAAAAATAAGTTTATGAGTATAAAAGATTAAAGTATATTTGAGAGTTTATCGAGATTATATGTCTATAAACAGAAGCTAGACACAATTTTGAAACTGATGAAAATAGAATAGAGGACAAATATTTTGAAACGGAGGGAGTACATCATTAGTCAAAATTTCAACAAAAAAGGTTACAGACTGCATAAACTTCAGGATTGATTGTTCCATTTTGAAAAAGATTTCGGTTAATGGATGTAGCGCTTATATCGGCATATTGTATACACTAGCCATAAGCTATTGGCAAAGCTATGACCTTTGTATTTTGTTAAAAAATCTATCTCATTCTGGAACTACGAAAACACTGAAAACAATTATGGTACCCGAGAATCAGAAGTAAACGAGACTTTTATCAATATACGACGAGTACCCTCCTTTTAAAAAAGGAAAGGCTTTTCTTAAATGTAGCTTACGTTTTTATGAGCCAAAACCCATTTGATTTTGGTCAATTAATTTTGTCTATAATTTTAAGTTTGACCATTTTTATTATTATTCATAGCCCACAAACTAAACTAACGATTTAATGAATATATAAAACACTGAGTTGGAAAATCAGTGATCCACTAAAAATCATTTAAAAACTACTCAAATTCACCGGTACTACGAGTCCAAAATTCCTTTTTTTCAATCATATCTACATAATGTATAAACATTTAATCTGATCTATCCTTCAATTATACCTAAGATATCGAAAATTTCATTCTTTATGTGCTAATTTATACATAAGATGCGTCAATAGCTAGCCTAGATGGACTTGTAGCAACTGGGATCGACTGGTCTTGGTCACTGGGCGTGTTTAGTATCTTGATTAGTCAATCGGTCTCTCAAGTTTGCTCTGGCTATCTAGAGAAAGAAATGGATGAAAACACGATTTGTGATTTTATAATTAATTAAATTATGAATCAACTGGATCGGTTGTATTTAAACTCAGCCAATTTAATTAGCTTGTCTGTGAATCCTTTTTAACTCAAAAAATATATATTAGTTATAAATTGGGTTATGATTAATAAATTGAAGAATTATGGTTCATAAAAATATGGATTATATTTAAGAAAAACTAAAATAAAAAAAGAAGAAACTTATCCTCAAAAGGCAGTTCAAATTTACACGTTATTGTACATACCAAGAGTACGGTTGAAAATCGAAAAAATTACATTTACGAGAAGATGTACAATTATAAATGAACGAGAATAGAAAAAAAGTGCCTCAATCACTAGCATTAGAAGGATGAGAAAAGGATGATGATGATCAGATAAGAGTGGAAAAAAAGTGCCTCAATATTCGTTCAGAAATTCTTAATGTACTGCCCATTATTCGTCATATTTTCTTAATCCACTGTTCTCAATTGGGGGAGTCTGGTTGGACTCTTGGTCCTGATTCCTGAACTATTAATATTGTTTACCTTTTAGGCTTGTGTTTTTCCATCCCAAATCCCCTTTGAGTTGTGGTTTTACATATGCTCAGAATGAAGACATTTTTACACCTCATGTGCTGGTCACTTGTTTCATGTAAAGCATAACCTTCTTAGGTTAAAAAGGGGCAACCTAAGGTGAATGCATGCAACTAAAACGAATGACTCCAATACACAAATGGCAATCAACAATGAAAATGCAGAATTGCAAAAGAAAAGAAGATCCAACAACGAATCTTTTTATAATTAATTGCGTATTCAGTATATTCTTAGTACATGGAGTATTCTTCATTGTTCGTGACCATTTGTCAAGCAGGCAGGTTTTATGGTTGTAACCTACCAATTCACTTTCCCTATTTAGAGACCTCTGAAGGTTGAAGAAACAGTAATCTGAGTGCAAAACATTTTCCTCATTGATCGAATTGTCATTACGGCGAAACCATAATGGGTGTCTTCAAACAACAATGTAGCCATAGGTGGTGCCAAACAATGGTGTCAATGGCTTTTGTGATATTTGCGGTGTTAGCGAGTGAGTGTTGTTCTTCCAAGGAAAGTGATGATATCGTCTGGGCCAAAGTTCGAGTCAATATAACAAACGATATATCTCAAAAAACACTAAAGATTCATTGTAAATCCGATGACGATGATCTTGGCGAACATTCATTAAGTTACGGTGAGAGTTTTCATTGGCATTTTAGAATAGATTATTTCCTTCGAACATTGTTTACGTGTGATATGTCGTGGAGTGATTCAAGTGGAAAACTAGTTAAGGGGAATTATGATATTTATCAGGCTGAAAGAGATTGGAAGAGATGCAGACGATATTGCAGTTTTCCTATTCGTGTAGACGGTGTTTATGGGTACATGAGGGAGACTCAGACATTTGTGTTGGTATATCCATGGCCAAAATGATGAATTCGGATAATAATGACTTGTTGTTGCTCGTTTGAACAGAATTGTTAGGTGTTGATGTTTTCAATCGTTTGCTAATGTTATAGTTTTGGGTTTAATTTTATTCTACCACTGTGTATCACACTCAGTCCTTCCAAAAGTTAAACCCCAAAAATGCCTAACATTTTTTCACGCACAAACGGCACAGTCTTTTTATACTTTTTATACCCGGTTATTTTGAGCGCTACTCAAAATTATTTTGGGGCGACTAATAAAATAAAATATGGTCATTGTAAAATAATATCAATACTCCATTTATCTATATATTTTCTTTAATGGCTAATTTACCCTTGCTTAATTAGTGTTAATTTTGATTAATTAGTTAATTAAGTTAGTTATAGTTAGTGTTAGATGATGAATTTGAGTTATAGTTTTAGAATAGAAATACAGAGTGTTTTAGAAAGGAAGAAGAAGAAGTTTGGGGAAATCAGATTTTACCTAAAATCAATAACAAACATGGATAAGTATGGGGAAGAAGGTGAGAAACATCATGAAAAACATAATATTGAAGGTTCAAAGACGTTTAGAGATGACGAATTGGGAAATTTGTTGGATGATCCAATTTTGGTGTGGAAGAAAACCTAGACGATGAATCACATCAAAATGAAGATAATAATGCATCAAACAATCAGGTATTGTGTTAAGAAGCTCAAAAACCCACTTTGTATGCGTTTGTATGTGATAGGTAATAAAGAAAAATCATTTTTGCATGCATTTAATGCATGGACGTCCCAGAATCGGTAGATAATGGAGTACCATAAACTACCTATTATACTTATGTTCCAAAATAATTATATAATCGATAGTCTCGTGAAGATTACTTACTACCGATTATACAAAATCCCCAAATTGATTTATTTATTTATTTGAATTTTTGTTTGCATAATCGGTAGTTTAGGAATACTTATTATCTACCGATTATGTTAGTCGCCCCAAAAATGAATTTCTCCAAACCTACAAATTTAATATTTTGCAAACTTTATAATCGGTAGTATATGGTATATCGTTATCTACCGATTACATTGCAATCGGTAGTTGTTTAAAAAATTAAACCTCCGATTATACTTGTTTTTGTGTACGGAACTTGACTTGATTTCTTTCTATAGTCGGTAGTAAAGGAAAATAATTAGACGATTTTTGATAATCGGTAGCACGAGGTTATTATTATCTACCGATTGTTACAAATCGGTAGTAAGACAACATAATTATCTACCGATTATTGTTGTCTAACTCATTGCTATTTTACGTAGATTATTGAATGGGTTAATCTTGTTTCATACGAGGGTCCTGATACTTCCCTACACTAAGCAAATAATTTGGTGCGCTACCTACCCACTCTTAACTTGTTCTAAGAATGTATGTTACATGGTTAGGCTTATGATATTTGTTTTGTTATATGCGCATTAAGACATTTGGAAGTAAGGCGGAGGCAAAGGAATGACTTATCAACAAGGCAAAAGAGAAGATGTGCGTTGTAGTTTAGAACAATTGCGTGAGAGTTGATCGATTTGAAATGATTTGTGAGAGAGGTGGCGAGCGAAAGAGTCACGTGGGAAAGGATTGTAAATACGTAAAGAAGACAGAGAGGATATACCGAAGTAATTCAAAGAAGATTGGATGCCCATTTAAGATTATCTTCCATAAGCCCGACGGTAAGAAAGGTAAAGTATGGAAAATGTTTAGAGTTGCTAATGGTCGTCACAACCACGAAGATCCGAAAAGTCTTGTTGGGCATGTAATGGTTGCCAAGTTAAAACCAAAGGAAATGGAGACGGTGAAGTCTATGAGGACCGTAAATGAAGCGAGTGCAATCATATCTAAGATAAAGGCGGACGACCCCAACAACTTGTCTTCGTTTTCTACAATTTGGTCAGCGCTAGCAACGATCAAAAGGACGGAATGGGATGGTTGAATGGTTATGCAACAATCAGAGTGGTTAGTCGAGAAACACAATTACACGTTGAGAAAAGAAAAAAGGGATGGTAAGGTGATTCGTATTTTCTTGGCACATCCGAAGATGATCCAATTGGCTCAATGCTTTCATCAAATTTTGTTGATAGATGCTACTTACAAGAAAAACAGGTACAACATGTCGTTGTTGAACATTGCTTGCCACACATCGTACAAATGCACATTTACGGTGGCTTGGGGTTTAATGGATGTTGAGAACAATGTGAGTTTCATTTGGATGTTGCAAACATTAAGTTCGATTTATAATGGCGAGCATTTTCCAAGGGTTATTGTAACGGATAACGATCAAGCCTTGGTGAATGCCATAAAGGTAGTGTTTCCGGAAGCCCAAATTTGCTTTGTACGTGGCACATTCAATGCAATATCAAATCCAATTGCAGACATCATATCCAAGCTAAAAAATGAAACAAAGGTACCAAGAGGTCGAAGGAAGAGGATAAACGTATTAGTAAACTAACCGTGGAAGAACGAGAAGAAGAGAAAAGGTTGGCCGATGAAAAGTGGGTCGAGGATGGAATAAAGTGGCCTTTATTTCTAAAAGCATGGTATAAGATAGTTTGGTCGATGAAGGAAGAAGTTTATGAATACAACTTGAAGAACTTTGAGGATGAATGTGGCAAGAACTATCCCAAACCAGTTAAGTATTGCAAAACACAATGGTTGGGACCGCATAAGGATAAGTTTGTGTTTGCATGAACATATGAATATCGGAACTTCAAGAACGAGGAAACAAGCATTGCAGAGAGGTCACATGGACGATTAAAGAACATACTAGTCGGTAGTCAAAATGGGGTTGTGTGGGTCCAGAAGCAATCCATGAGTTCAACAATCGTGACCTCACTAAGATTTATGGTTCAATGGAAAAAAGTCGGCATAGATTCCCGTTGGCACATTTGAAACATAAAAATCTTCTAAGGGGCATAGTTTACAAAGTTTTTTGGTGGGCAATAAATTTCATGATAAAACAATTGGAGTTGTACAGAGATCACGATGATGAGACTACGGTTTGCAACTGCAAGACGATGATAGGTATTGGACTCCCGTGTCTTCACATGCTTGGAAGGTATATTGAAGTGATTGATATTAATGATATTCATCCCTTTTGGAAGCAATTAACTTTCACTCCAAGCACCCCGGCGGTTGATGGTGTGTCGTTCGTGGAGACGGAAATATTTACACGAATACTCGAGCGTTACTCTACGTCAAATGCGGCACAAAAGAAAATATTGATGCACTATTTAAAGGAAGCCCTTCACCCCCTATCTAAAGGTTGTTCAGGAACCAATGAAAGTAAAGGCGATGGGTAGGCCGAATATCGAAAAGCCGAGGTCAATTCAAAGAAAAGAGTTGAAGGAATGGTTATCTAGTCATCGTGACCTTTCTAGGCATGAACATACTGAAGCTGAGTATGAAGATTTGCCGGCTCTAAGGAAAAGGGGTCGTCCAAGGAAAAATCAAGGTGGACCAAGCTCACAAGTCAAAGCTAAGGTCTCTACGATTCCTTCCCAACTAAGTCAAACCCAACCTATACACGATGAGTATTTGGAACAATTCCCTCTACTCATTATACCATTTATTTTGTCCACCGAGGATGTCGATGGGGATGGCAATTGTGGTTTTCACGTTGCTTCAAAAAAAATAGGAGACTTTAGTGAGGCGGTTACCGAGAATATCACCCAATGGCAATATTTAAGAAATAACATGGCCGCACAATTATTGGAGGATATGGAATTTTATATTGAAATGATGAGAGAAGGGGATAAACATGTTAGAGAACAAGAGATCAAAGAGTTATATACTCGTGTAAAATGTCGAAACGGATTGGAGACAATCGAATCCAGGTATTGGATGGTAATGCCGATATGTGGGTATTTTTTAGCGGATGTATTGAACTGCGTGGTACATTATTTATGTCCTCCTTCATTAGGAGTGAGTGTCACATTTACACCCACAAGGACGGTGTGTGATGAGTCGGTCAAGGATAGACAAATCATTATGGCATGGGTTAATAGCAATCATTTTATCATTTTAAGTTTAACGAATGATTTTCCATTACCTCCATTGAGTAGGTGGTCAGATTACTTCCCAACTAACAATTGTAAGGAGTGATTGAAGCAACACGAGTCCAATATGAAGCTTTGGGATCGTTTAACAAGCTCAGGAAAGGACGCAATTGATTTGAACTCGGATGGTGAGTAGTTGATATTGAATACATATTTTGAACAAATGTATAAACAAATATTAATGCAATGTTTTGTGATCGCTAACAAAACAAATTCATTTTTTACATGCATTTAATGCCATGGACGTATCATAATCGGTAGATAATGGAGTAACATATCTACCGATTCCATTGTAATCGGTAGTCTAAATTTTTTTTAAACTACCGATTATGTATGTTGCCCCAAATTGAAAATCGAAAAAATTATCAAAATTCCAACATTTTGAACATGCATAATCGGTAGTTTAAGAATTTTTTAATCTACCGATTATGAAAGTTGCCCCAAATTGAAAATCGAATTCTTTTTTCATAATTCCAACATTTGAACATGCATAATCGGTAGTCTAAGAATTTTTTAAACTACTGATTATAATGTGTTGCCCCAAATTGAAAATCGATTTTTTTTTCAAAATTCCAACATTTTGAACATGCGTAATCGGTAGTCTAAGAATTTTTTAAACTACCGATTATAATGTGTTGCCCCAAATTGAAAATCAATTTTTTTTTCAAAATTCCAATATTTAGAACATGCGTAATCGGTAGTCTAAATATTTTTTAAACTACCGATTATAATGTGTTGCCCCAAATTGAAAATCGCAAAATTTTTCAAAATTCCAACATTTTGAACATGCATAATCGGTAGTCTAAGAATTTTTTAAACTACCGATTATAATGTCTTGCCCCAAATTGAAAATCGAATTTTTTTTCAAAATTCCAACATTTTGAACATGCATAATCGGTAGTCTAAGAATTTTTTAAACTACCGATTATGAAAGTTTCCCCAAATTAAAAATCGCAAAAAATTTCAAAATTCCAACATTTTGAACATGCATAATCGGTAGTCTAAGAATTTTTTAAACTACCGATTATAATGTGTTGCCCCAAATTGAAAATCGAAAAAATTATCAAAATTTCACCATTTGAACATGCATAATCCATTCAAATGTTAGAACATTAAACACCACTAATGTTAAACACCATAGACATATCCATAAAGTAAACAAGTTTGTTACAAATCAACTTTCAAAATGATGTTCTTTGTCAAAACAACCACAATCTAATTTCTAGATTTTTTGGTTTTGGTACGAGGACGACGAGCATCAGCATTAGATGAACCGCGAGATCTTTTATCGTACTTTGCTGCTAGCCTCTTAGGCTTAATCTCTCCAAACTTGCTAGCATAAGCTTCATTATCAGTGTTGTCAATGAGGTCTTTATGCTCTCTCATCTGCTCTATTGATAAAGGCACTCCCGCATTTATGCACACAGCTAGTTTCTTGGAAAAAAATGCAAACCTTTTTTTTTTTTTTTCTATTTTTAGACAATAACAATCAAACGATTATTATTTAAAATATTATGCCGTAATATTAAATTCAAAATGAAATAACATTACGTATCAGCCTTTCATAACCACTTGGTTGAGGCCCCGAAATTTTTTTATCTTGGGCTTGCTTAGATCGCCTCTCCCTAAAAAAACAAAATAAAGAACAATTATTTCCAAGAAGACGATGTTTAATCACTACATAATCGGTAGTAAATTAAACAAAATAACTACCGATTATGTATAATCGGTAGTTCGGTCTCTACATTATCTATTGAATATGCATAATCGGTAGCACGGGCTCTACATTATCTACCGATTGTGCATATGGACACACTACAATGACTAAAAAAAATTAACTACTGATTATGCCTAAATTTTGGTCCAGGAATAGAATCGGTAGTTAATGACTAAAATATAACTACCGATTATGTAGTATGTTTTGAGGAATCACTAACTTTCATAATCGGGAGTTTAACCTTATACGAAACTACCGATTATGCATAAATTTTGGTCCAGGAATATAATCGGTAGTTAATGACTAAATATAACTCCCGATTATGGTCGATGTTCATGAGCAATGAAGAACACTAACATAATCGGTAGTTAAATACAAACACGAAACTACCGATTATGACAAATAACCTAAAACCCTAGATACTTTATTGACGATTTTATTCGATTGAAGCAAAATAAACACAAATAATGGTAAACCCTTACCTTATTGGAACCATTATAAAGTTCTGGAGAGGCTGATTGTTGGAATCAGTCTTCGTTTCTATGTCATCATCTTCGTGTTCTTCATTAGGTTCTTCAACGACCTCTCTATTTCTTTTTCTCTCGGCAAAATTCGGCCAGTTAGTATTAGCAGGTTGACGGGTTCGTTTGCTTTTTTCTTGCCATCTTTAGATTGTAATTACGGCGATGAATTGGTTTACGATTATATGATGAATTGATTTCGATTAATCGGTTTACGATGAATTGGATTATGCCACAATCGGTAGTTTAAAAACGAGAGAAGAAGATGAGAACGGTAAACGATTAATGATAATTGTTTGATTACTGAGAGGGTACATAGGTATTTTTTCGTACCATTAGGTTATCCCATAACCACATCCATACGATGAGTTTAAAATAGTCAGCTCCTAATTAATTTTAGTAGCCCTCAAAAATGGCCACCTTTTTATATTGTTCATTTACTCAGTCCAAGGGTTCTAAACAAATATAAGAAAAGGAAGAGAAAAAACATAAGTGGAAGTTTTCCAAGGGCTCCCACAAGATAAAGGAAAATAAGAAATTGATGATCAGTAACAGGCGCATTATAATCAACTCAGAAAGGCAACGTTAATGACACCTATATTTGGGTTGTAAGCAACGAAACTGCATTTCTCACAGAGCCAATGCAGGATCGCAATCATTTTGTTTCAGTCTTTAGTGAATAAACAGACCAGGATAGTAAGTAACAACATAGCCAGACCCGGATAATAACCAGATTGTAAAAAAGACAGACATGATAATGACAGTGATTTATGGAGGAAGAACTGTTGGGACACTTAAAAACTTGTCAGGTGACTTAAAAACTTGTCAGGTGGTTCTGTCCTTCACCCCATTCTTCGTTATAATGCCACTCGTCAAGTTTGAGCAAGTTTGAAATCGCAACTAGAGAAATCTCATCAGAAAAAAACTTCATAGCATCTTTGGCCTAACAAAGTAGACCAAGCTGCAAGCTCCCAATACATGAGAAAATCTCAACTCAATGAGCTTGTGCACACCACATATCCTATAGGTGCCCATATCCGACATTCTTAATGTAGTTACTAAACCCTTGTAATGAATCAAAATACTGATAAACCACACAGAAGTCGGATGGATTTTATAGATAAAACATGTAATTAAAACAGTAGTAATATATCTGGATCAGATTACTAATAACAGAAGTAAACTAGCAGTGTAAGGAACATTTCAACAGGTTAAAACATAAAGTAAAAAGATCAGCCAACTAAATAAATTCAATTTTCCGGATGATTTTGATGATGATCTAAACAGTAAGCATCCTTCTAAAATCTTCATCTGATAACCCTCTCTCTCTCTTAAAAAGGTTTTAGCATTATGAAAGTCTAGAACTGACTATCGAAACATACAGAGCTCGCCGAATCACTAGGAACCAGAACCAGCAGCATACAGTCAACCAAAAGCATTGCTAGTACAACACCTCATTGCCATGATATTCATGTGACACAAAAGACACCTTCTCTGAAGTGAAGCACATTACCCTAGAAAATAACATAGCACACAGGGATGTAAGATCAGTTGTAATTCCAGTGCAGAAAAAAACATTATTAGTTGGACTCGAATGAAACTCTTTCAAGAAATAAATAATCTTAAGAACTTCTCTTCCCTTGTTGGAATCTAGTTAAGACATAGACTACTTCCAATTTTGGTATAAGCCAAGCATCGTTTAGCTGAGAAAATTTAAACATGTTTGGTAGACTATTTGATGTGATGCATCTCAACAGACAGAAAATAATGTGGTAATGTACCCAGAATCATGGCTTAGAAGTTTACAAAATGACACCCACAATCATAAAAGAACACATAAAATGAAACTCAGGGAGTACACCCAAAAGCCAGCTACACTTGGGGGTTTGCTAGGGGTCTTCTAATTTTGAGGACATGTGGTCACATCTCTACCAAGACATATCGAAACTGGTTCATAACATGATTCTAGGAAAACATGCCGAAAGATGTTAAGACACTGTCCCAGACAGACTTTCTACACAGACCATCTATGTAGGAAAATCAGCGCTTAATTTACTAGTCGATATGTACACGTAGCGGGATCTTCTCTTTTACTCACCATTGTTGAGCGCAAGATGGGATCAGTATCACAGGTCACCTGCAGTATATAGCTTGGTCTATTTGGGGAGGAATTTGTTTAATTTCCGTCCCAAGTTCTTGTTCAATCCTATACCTGTCAGAAGACAAAATTAAAAATTCAAGTGTACATCTCATAGGAAGAAAACCAACATCAAATATATAGCAACATTACAGAAAAGTATGATGCGCAGATACGTACAAGTTGAAGCGGTCCTCATATGTGATCAAATTCACAGCCAAACCAAGATGTCCAAACCTTCCGGATCGACCAACCTGAGTATCGGAGGAGCATAAATATCAGAAATGAAAGCTAAAATGTGTTTCATTTAAAAAGAAGCTAAAAGACTAAAATTTATGTATCACTGTACAGCAAAACAAACATTTTCAGCGTACCCTGTGAAGATAAGTTTCCGAGTTCTTGGGGAAATCAAAGTTTATTACAACATTCACTGCTTGAATGTCGATACCCCTTGTGAATAAATCTGTCCAAATAATATAATCAAAAAAAGATACTGGAATCAGATTAATATTGCAATTATTTTCTTGGATATATTTTTTTAATTTATGCATTGGAAACAGCCAATCATTATAAGATTCCAATAAAAAAAAGAAAAAAAAGAAAACATACATACCCGTACAAACAAGATTCCTACAGGCACCATTGCGAAAATCATGAAACACTCGGTTCCGGTGATCTTGCAACATTTTTGCATGAATATAGAAGCAAGAATAGCCAAGCTCTGTAATTTTTTTCGCTAACAGTTCCACCCGATTAACAGAGTTGCAAAATATGATTGACTGGTTAATTTGAAGCTGAAAAGTAAAGCCCCACAACAACAAATAATTAGTGAAATAAAATCACTCATCCATCATCTCGTCGAGAAAGGAAATCAGTTAAGGGAATACCTTAGAGAACAGAGTGTTCAAGCAGTGGACCTTCTGTCTCTCTTCTACAAAAGCATAGAATTGTGTTATACCTTTGAGGGTAAGCTCGTCCATAAGATTAATGATATACGGCTTTTGTAGATATCTATCTTTGAAATCCTTAACAGTTACAGGAAATGTTGCTGAAAACAACAAGATTTGTCGACTTGTAGGTAGAAAACGAATTAACTGCTCGACTGAAGGTTGAAATTCTGGAGACAAAAGCTTATCTGCCTGATGTCACAAGACGAGCAACTTGTCACAACAATCCAACAGGTGACCTCAACACCAAACAAACAAAAGAAAACAGCAACACAAGGAAGGCAAAAAGATGTACAGAAACAACTCTTCGGCTCAAATGATCAACTCTCATACTGATAATTATTTTTACCAAGGGATGGTGGCTATGCAGAGTAAATTTATAAGTGAACCATGGCCGACAGCTTGCAAAAACATGTTTCTATCCCAAGGAGAATGTTTGCTTGTTTATATCTTCTTTCCTATTAAGAATAAGTCAGAATTTAACTATTTTACATTTAAACACACAATGTCCACCACTAGTAGGCTTGCTCATAGTCATTAGCAAACACACAAAAACAACTACTCAACACTAGAGGCTATTCAGCTAAGCACTAGGAAGTTAGAAATTAACTGTCACATATAAACACACAATCTCCAACACTAGTACACTTGCTTATACTCATTGGGAAACACACAAAAACAACTGCTACTCAACATTAGAGGGTGTTCTACTCTCCAATGCTAAGCACTGAAAAGGCAAAAAATATACAAATGTATTTATTCTATGTGAAGTTCAGACATATTCAGTATTCAGATTAACAGCGGCATTGGCAATTCAGATTTCCAGGGGAACCAAGTGAGCTAATATTGGAGGAAATTAAACAAAATAATGAGACATTAGCACTAAATTAGCTTGGTCTACTTATTTTCTTCTTTATCAACAAAGTCATCCGTCTGGTTTACTCCACAAAATCATAAAACAAATGAGCAAGAATCAAGTGTTGGGATGCTATACCTCATCCATAACAATCATTGAGCAATCTTTCAGTACACAAACACCCTTCTTAGCAAGGTCGAGAATCCTTCCGGGTGTTCCAACGAGCAAATGCACAGGTTGGTATAAACGCATGATGTCATCCTTTAGACTGGTTCCTCCAGTGGTAACCATGACTTGAATCTTCAGATGCTTCCCGAGCTCCTTACAAACTTGTGATGTCTGGAGCGCCAATTCTCTAGTTGGAACTAGTATAACAACTGCATAAGAAAAGTTAACTCAGTGCTTAAATACAAGTAAAACAAAGCCAAAGCATGCACAGTTACATAAGCATTGGGCAGATATAGAGCATTCAATTCACAAAGCTCTTGAGATCCACCATTCAGCTAGATAAGCAAGTAGTCATTTCTCATATATGACACGTGTGATAACAGGTAACCAAATGAAACCGCCAAGTCAACAGACACATAAGATGAAAGGGAAATTATTAGTAGAAGACAAATCATAAATCTTACAATGATCAGATGATTCAGATAGTCGTCATCATAACATTACAGTTTCCTGATTAGCTATTCATGGGCATTGCATGCATGCTGATAAATAAATAAATAGACATAAGAGGTGGTTGGTAAATAAATTGTCAAGATTTATGTTTATTTGCATATAGACGCCAAATAATGACTTCTACGAATTCCTATATCATGTAGTAAAAAATGTGATGTAAATGATCACCGAGTAGGTGTACTAGTTTTTCATCTGAAACCCTTCTTCTGAAAATATAGAGTATAGAATCATAAAGACTGGGTATGTTTAGACCAAAAACATAAAGCATTTTTTTTTGGTTTCCTTTCCTTTCCTTTTCCTATTCAAAGAAGTGATTGTGTTTTTATACTCATAATTGGGAACCCACTGGTTTAAGACTTTAAGTAAATGGATTCACGACTTGCAATGACCAGCTTCAGAAGTTCATAAATGTGCTAAAAGATAAATAAATAACTAGAGCCTATAACTACAAGGCAAACAAAAGATGGGTCATGTTAGAAAATGAATTCTAGATACTGTTAGCCTACAGAAACATCTACTACCAGCAGCATATTATATTACCTTTTACAATACTAAAAACAAAAACAAAAAAAGACCGGCCATATGACAATCCTAGATATTTTGATCATACAAGAGCTATTACAAATTTATAACGTATATGATAAACATGGATATTAATGCACAGATACGAACTAATGCTTGGAAAAGACCAGCAGTTACAATTCAAACATAAGATTGATTATATTAGGAAATGAATTCTAGATACTAGTAGCATAACAGGTGCATCTAAAGGCAACAGCACATAATATTACCTTTTACAAATTTATAACGTATATGATAAACATGGTAAATATAGATATTAAATGCACGGATACGAACTAGCGCTTCGTAACAACCAGCAACTAATATAGCAGAAGTAGCTAGACTAGATCATTAAACATCCCTATCTCGTAACACAGTTTAAACCTTAAATAAGAGACTCAATCAAATGGTAGAGATTAGAACCTTGAATCACATTGTTGTCTTGATCTATTTTTTCCAGAGCAGGAATACAGAAAGCAGCCGTCTTTCCTGTCCCATTTTTAGCTCTGGCAAGAATATCGCTTCCGGTTAAAGCAATTGGAATGCTTTCTTCCTGGATGGGAGAAGGTCTTTCAAAACCCTTCTCGTATATCCCCATAAGCAGCTCACGCTTCAAAAAGTAATCTTCAAACTCATTTCCTTTTGTAGCAGTCACATCCTGCAATGAATATGAATAAAAGATTAAAAATGAGGAGTGATCCTCGGTGAATCAATACCACAGATGTGGGCAAATGTAAATACTGCAACTGCATGAAGCAGGAAAATGTACATTCTGGATAAAAATAAGAGCAAAAAGATAATACAAGTAGCCTTGGTCTCCATCCCACACACTCAATCTATGTAGCATGTGAGGCAGTCTCTAGGATCTTTATGAATTTATTGGAAAGGAAAGTACAGATATAAAGGTTAATTAAAAAATTTAACTGAACGAACAGGCAACAACATTCATGAATATCTAATGTTTAGTCTCCAAGAACAAAGAAAAAGCATACAAGTTCGATAAGGATAAATTTTCAAGGTACAAAATAATAATAAGCAAAAGTATGTCCACCACCACTAGCAATCATACCTCTGTCCTATAACGGGTATCACTAGGTGGGATCTTTAGCCTTGCCTTCCAATCTTGAGAACTAAGATTATACAAAGAAACCAAATGAGTCAGTTACTGTAAGCATAAATTTTGTGCAAAAAACAAAAACCACAACATAAACATGCTAGTAAGATAAATGAGAGACGAGCAAATATCATAAACTAGATCCACTAATCTGCAAACCAAAATATAAATATATAATGAAGGCTAAAATGTAAATTGAGAAAAAATATGCAAACCATTGTCCGCACAATGTATATCTAATTAATCTAGATTCATCTTGGTGACAACAGTGATTGAACTTTCAAATTCCCACTCTCAACATCCACAGGAACACTGTAAATTGAACTTCTAGCCTCTCAAATTATTTTCCATAAAAATAGTAATAAACCCGTGACATAAACCCCAACTGTTAAGTTTATATCTACGATTCTTTCCCAAAAACCTTATTGAAATCAAAGTAAGGTTTGTAACATTTAAAAGATTCTGTAAACTAAAATTTGTTGAAGTGGTTTTTCACCACTTAGCAGTACATCTAGTCTTATAGATTTCACTTCCTGTCCCTGTCCAAACTTCAAACAGTTTGACAATTTGACATGCCCAACATATGCCCATATAACACAAAACCATATAAGTCAACTCATGTAACTACAACCTCAGTTCAACTATCAAAACCTAGTGTAGACGAAGATACCGTAACAAAATCAGCAAAGACAACAATCACAAACAAGAACCATGCCTCGAATCGATAGTTTCAGACTGCACTGCTTTCTCGACTTCATTAACACTTGGGTCATTCCCACCCATAGGGTTTCTTCTCAACCACTGTTGTTGTTGTTGAAACTGAGGTTGATTCTGTACAGGATTCCTCTGCACATACTGTTGTTGAGGGTTTCTTGGTTGAAAATTAGGGTTTGAGTTCACATACCCACCCCCTCCACCACCACCACCACCACCGCCACGACCATTACCAATCCCAGGCGGATACCTACCTCTTGGATTATTCATTCCAATTCAAAAATCTAGGGTTTCTTCTTTAAAAAAAACGAGGGTTAACTAAAATTACTCGATTCAAAAACCGAACCGCCCAAGCAAATCACTAGACTCAGTTAAAAAGAGTTAGAATCGGTGCAAAAACATGAAGATGTACAGTTTATATATCACACGAGAAGAGATCTTGCTGAAACCCTAAAAATCGAATCAAAATTATCGAAGAAAAACTCGAAGAGATCTAGAAAATCGAGTACTCAGAAAATGTAAAACGAAATTTGTTTCGAGCACTGAAGACTTTAGCGAGGAAGATTTGTTGTGGTGTTGTTGTTATACATCGAATCGAAAGAGGTTTTTGTTGTGTTTGGTGCCCTAATTTTTGCAGAGAGAATGTAGAGTTTACGGGTTTGTTTGTTTTGTTTTCATCAATGCCAAAAGAAAAAGGGGGTTACACTGGGTAGGGTAACAAGTGATGTGTGTCCGGGTCAATAATGGAATTATGTTCTGGTCCTTTTGTTTACTTTGCAATTCGTTAACAGCCCTTTTCTAACTTATTTTGATACGCATGACATCCAAACTTGCCCGAAACAAATCATGGTTAGACCAAGTTGAAAAGTCAAAAATTAATTTGGTAACTATATTTCAGATTGACATCTAAAAGCCTCGTAATACATATTTTGGTTTTAAAACGTTAAATGATTTGTCATTTGAACCGACAAGACGAGAGTGACAAATCACTTGTTAATTATTATCAAACCATCAAATAAATAATCTCTTAGGGGGCTTTATATCTCTGGTTTAATTGAGAGCTGGTGGAAATAATAGTGATCTATTTGAAATCTACTCACACTATATAAATTATAGGGGATGTTAAACGGTAGTGAAAATACTAAATTACCTTTCCCTAATAACTAATCCTAAAATTATATTATACTTAATCCTATCACCCATTATTTGTTTTTATTTTGAAACCTAAAAATCAAAATCACGCTCCCATCTCCTCTCCCTAATGACTCCTCTTCCTCTATTATTTTTTTCTGAAATCAATTTATCGTTGTAATCGTCGATTCGAAAACTTTAATCGACGATTAACTTCTTCTACAAACACGGGTTGTACGAAGTATTATCAATGATAAGTAAGCCCCTTAGAATCGTAGAGAAACCAAAAGGAAAGTTGAACTCGAGAAGCATGCTTGAATCAAATCTTGGAGATCCATTCAACGAAATTGCCCCAATTAGAGAGTAAGTAAACTAAAACCCATTACTCTATTTGTTGAATGTGTTTGTACGTATGTGTGTTTTGAGTGTAAATCTAGGTTAGAAACCACAAAATTGCAGTTACAGAGAAAGGGTCATCATGGTCGCAAATCTTATACAATGAAGACTTTTCATATGCATGTTGAATGAAAAATCGTCATGGTCTTTGATTTGCAACCATGACAACCCTTACTGGGTATTTTTTTTGAAGACGAATAGTCTATTTAGGGTAGTTAGGGTATTACCTAAAACTATGACAACTTTAGTTTTTATGTTGACAACCCACTGTTAAACCATGACGAGCTTATGGGCTAAAAAAATAACCAACATGTCCCAAATTTATCAAGGGTCGTCATTGTATAACTATAAGGTCGTCATGGCCTGAGGGTTATTATGGTCGAAAATTTAGACCATG
>JAJJMC010010218.1:1476936-1550460 GCA_023531435.1 Papaver californicum
AAGATGATATTGATGAGACCAATGCGGGTGGGGGGAGCTAGTGGTTCTGGTGGTGGTGGTGATAAAGAGGGGAAAGAGGTGCAAGAAGAGGAGGAAGTGCAAGTGAAGGACAAGGGCAAGGGATAGGCAAAAGTCCCTAGCGTGAGGCACGTTCCCGCCACCCACTTGATTTTGGAATGTCAAGACAATGGAAAATCTAGAGGGTTACCCTTAGATGGTGGAAAAGATCTATTTGTATATCCCGGCTCGTGGGCTCATACCATCTATGAGACCATCGTAACAATCTCAACTTTTCTTTTTAATTAACTTGTTGTTATTAAATTGTTTCTTATTGGGTTTTTTCTTCCCTATTTTTCCTCCATCTTGTAGGATCATACGAATGTCGTACGTCTTTTCAGAAGCCAGTCTTCTTATGTAAAAATAGAGTATTAGAAACTAGAAGATGAATGTCTAAGAGTTGTAGAGTTAATAGAGAAGTCTGGTTTGTATCCAGTCGTACAGAACTCCGTGATTGCGTATGACAAGGTCACGGTATCTTGCTTGTGTGAAAGGTTTTACCCTGAAGTTGATTTCTTCTGATTCCCGTTTGGCGATATGGATTTAGCTCCTGACGATGCTGAACAGATTTTAGGGCTCCAAGTCGAAGGAAATCCACTGGAGACAAATTCAAAAAACCACTTCCTTGGACTAAAAATTATGAATTATCCAAGGATTTGTTTGGATAGGATGAAGAGACGACGCAATCCAAAATGGTGACGGGAAAAAAGTACTGAAATAGAGAGTTCTATCTTGTGGGGTTGAGGGACACATATGCAGGGTCCCTAAAAAAAGTAAGAGATAATGGTCCCCTCCCTAAGGTTGAAGTTCGTGCTGCGACGGACGCTTATCTATTGTACGTGCTAGGGTCCGTTGTGTTTCCCGACAGCGTAGGAAACAGGGTCAGCGAAAACTATCTCAGATCTTGCATCCTTTGGAAGATGTGAATAAGTGCTTGTGGGGGATTGGCGTCGTAGCACATGTGAATGAGGAGTTAACAAAAGCATCTAGGGAACAAACTTCTCAAATAAACGGGGATACAAGTTTACTCTAGGTAATTGAAGTGAAGTGATTATATTTGTTTGTGAGATAAATTATTATTCTTTTTTAATCTTTTATTTGATGAATACTTGTTTTATTGTTTCGATGATTGTATAGATGTGGATTTACGAACATTTTCCTTCATTGTTCGAAGACAACAAAGGCGTCAAATTGAACAATGAATGGACCAGTGTTCAACAACCAAGATGAACGAAATACACGTTCACTAGGGGGTCAGGAGAAGCTCCATTAGTCCATGTTGTCATACATGCTAGAAAAATTAGACAACATGACAGCCAAAGATGTAGTTTTTCATCCGTATAGGGAGCTAGAGTTGAGAATGCAAGAGGTCGCTTTTTACAATGGTCATTTGTTTCACCCTATCGAATTCTCAATGTATAATCCGTTGAGAGTAATACGACAGCTTGGGTATATTCAAGATTTACCTGATGAGGATTATGTACCAAAATTCCAACTCAAAATTGATGAATGCAGTGGTGATGCACGTCGGGATAATTTTATGCATTTTACGAGCATTAAAACCACGATATGGTCCACAAAAAGTGAACTTCCGCTTTAGAATTCCAAAAGCATGTTCCACATCCTTTCTTAAATCCATTTGGTGGTTGTTAAATTACCTAATCGAGGGACCCGTATTGCCCTGTGGGAGGGGAGGCTGACGGTACGCTTGAACTAAGGTAAACCACATAGGATAGATTTCATCTGCAAGATAATACCCGTGAATATATTGATTCCCATTGATATTGAACCTTAGGTTATTGGGGAAAAATTCATTCTTCAGGTCTTCAAACATAGGCGATTTGTGCAGAAAATTTATATCATTTTGTGAACTCGGCAGACCAAGAAAAGCATGACATATCCAACAATCATAAGTAGCGGCAGTTTCAAAGTAACAATAGGTTTTGGGTAATGACCCTTATATTGACCGACCCGATAAACAGGACATCCTTCCACACCCGATGCATGCAGTCAAGACTACTTAGTATTCCTGGAAAGCCCCTATCCTGGTTTTGCTTTAATATTTCTATAACATCTTCTTATGTAGGTTTTTGTAAATACGTTGGACCAAAATGATTAATCATCGTTTCACAAAACAATGAAAGATACTTGTATGAAGTTGTTTTTCCCATACGAAGATACTCATCGTCAAAATCTGCAGGACAACCGTGACCTAAAATCCTTATAGTGGAGGTAACCTTTTGTTTTGGACTATGACCTCTAATATTCAATGTGTCAAACTTATAATTAAATCCAGGTTGTACCTGATAAAGCTCTTCAATAATCTTTATCAGTAAGTGACGAAGCATGCAAAATCGATGTTTGAAATCTTGATCAGATAACACGAAATCGACATTGAAATAATCGTGCATCAACTTCTGGTGCTACTTATCCCGCCCCCGAAACACATATCTTCTTGTGAATACTTCTTTTGTCTTGAGATATCTTGGTATCTACACCGATGATTCTCCTAGTATCATAGTGTTAGTCAGTTCTCTAGCTTTACATGACTTATCATCCAGTTGTTGCAACACCCGGGCATAAGTTTGTTGATGTGTTTTAAACTGATCTATAACAATTTTAACCTCTCCATCAAAATAATCCATCGGCTGTAAAATTAAAAGTAAAATAAATTAAGAAATCTATGAATATATTTCAAAATAGGTAGAGAGTATGAAATTTGTGTAAAGAGTGGTGTGAGTTCAATGAAATTGTTTAATGTATGTGTAATGGTGGAAAATTTGGCCGTTTTAGCATGAATTTGGTTGTTACATGAAAGTAACTGTTAGCAACCTAGTGTCCACCGAGCGGTGGAGTCTTGGTCGCTATTGCTCGCTAGAAACTAAGTCGCTTACTACATTTTCCATAGTGGTGTGGATAGTTTGCCCTGCCACCTAACATAGCAAATAGCCAATTTGCCCATGTGCGTAGGACTTGGACTTATAGTACTGAACTTTGATCTCGTAAGAAGTGGAAGAGGAGGAGAGATAAAGAGGTATTATTGCTAGAAAGATTCTCGAAACCCTAATATCCATTAATCCTTCAAATAGTAATTTTCCACTTAATTTTTTCATATTGTGGGTGTTCAGTTACACCTCACATGTTGTAGAACGCCATACCAATACCCCAATGAGTATCCCCCTATGACATGTTTGATATCTCGTAGATTTAACGGTTGGGTCACGTGAATGACTCTTTTGCTTAATTAATTGAATAAATCAACTACTAGTGTTAATTCTAGTAATAAGGTTAATTAGTAAGTCTACCAGTATATCAAGTAGACTATACTTTTCAGCACTGTCTAGGCATCGCATTCCAGTAATACTAGTTGCTGGTATGGTGATGCCATTGTTAGTAATTTATACCAGATCTTACACATTTAGAAAAAATACTCGATTACTAGCTATCAGTGGCTTGGTGCATAAATCGGAGCAGCCAGTACCAATGGCATTGAGTGGACATTTGAATGTCAAATAATGTACATATGAGTGCTAAGGCCAACATTGTGAAGGCTGTGATGGATTGGGCGCTAATATTAGAATAGCGCCAAGAAGTAGTCTGGCGCTGGGGTTTTCCCAGCGCCGTGTAAATATTGTCAATGCCTAGAAGCGTACATGCTTGGAAATGGCACAAGCTTGGAAGTGGCAAGCCTGAAAGGGTTCGAAGTCAAAATTACGTAAAAGTTCTCAAAGACAGTCCAAGGAGTACTCGAGGGACGCCCAAGGACCGGCCATGCAAGGGATTCTCGAGGACTAAGCAAGGGATTGGTGTCGTGCTTTCAAGGACTAAGCAAGAAGTTGGTTCTATGCTCTCAGGGTCCAAGCAAAGCATTGACGCCATGTTTTCAATGGCCAAGCAAGGATTAAGTCCATGCTTGGGGACTAAGCAAGGGATTGGCGTCATTTTTACGAAGACTAATCAAGGGATTTGTACCATGCTTTTGAGGTCCAAGCAAGGGATTGGCGCCATGATCGAAGACTAAGTAAGGGATTTGAGCCGTGCTTTCGAGGGACAAGAAATTCCATACTTGAAGACTAAACAAGGGATTGGTGAGTGTTCTCGAGATTCAAACAAGGGATTCGCGCCATGCTCGAAGACTAAGAAAGGGATTGGCGCTATGGTTTCGAGGGCCAAGCAAGGGATTGATGCCATGCTCGAAGAGTGAGCAATTGGTGATGTGCTCTAGAGCACTAAGAAGTTAGCGCTATGCTCTTAAAGATGCTAGTGAGGTTATCACCATGCTCTTGGGAGATGGAGAGGATGGCGCCATCTCTTGAGAACATACTAGTGTCTTGCGCGCTCTCTTTCTTTGTGTAAACTTTGTATCTGGACAAGTCGCAATTATTGATACTTGAAGGCAAGGAATTCATCTGGGAAATTATTGTAAAATATTGTAAGTTCAAATTGTAAATATTGAAAGTTCATCCGGGTGAAGCTCTGATATCATAGAAAGGCTATAAAAACAGTGTGGAGTGCCTAGCTATAATTATTGATAGAATATGTTTCTATATTTATGATACGAGACAAATATAATTTGAAAGTGCATACATGTTACATTGAAAAAAACTAGGTTAAATCTATAAATGTACATATTTGATTTGTTTATGTTGTATATGATTCAACAATACATATATGATGTACTATATTGTTTTGATTGCATATTTTCATGACTTTTCATTCGTATTTATGATTGGAGATTCATCATTATATGCTTGAGTATATTTCAGTGCTACCGTGTTAATTGAGTGCAAATTTGTTATATTGTAAATGAATCAGGATATTATTTTTGAAATATTTTAGGAGAAAATAAATAATGTCATTGAGTTTGACAAGAACAAGGTGACTAAACTTCTTTGTTACTGTTACAACATCAGACAAGTAACAAGTTTCGATTACATTATGGTCATAAAAAGAGTAACCTCCTATAAGTCCAAGCCCTAAAAACTATATTTTTAAACATCTTGACAATCGTAAAAAGGTTGTACAAAACCTTTGTAAACAATGAAAATGTCACTCTTAGACTCCCTTCAATAGATTTAAGCCTTTAATATTATCTTCAGTTGCGCCTTTCTGCAATGTATTTCCAGCCTCGGCGAAATTTATGGCCATCTGGGTTTAGACCCAACATCTTTACTGCTGATTTTTACTGTCAAAGCAAAAAAAAAAAAAACCATATATGCACCGACATATCGTATTAGTCAAAATATACTAGGATTTTTCAGTACAATAGATATGTAATGCTGATTTATACTGTCAAAAGCAATGAAAACTATCATATATGCGCTAATGGACCATATTAGCCACAATAAACAAGGTCTCCTTCAATATAACATATATGTATTGCTGATTTGAATTGTCAAAAACAAAAAAAACTATCATTTACGCACTAATGGATCATATTGGTCAAAATAAACTAGGTTTTTCCCCCAATAAAACATATATGTACTGTTGATTCAAATTGTCAAAAGCAAAAAAAAAAAAAACTATCATATACAAACAAATAAATTATATTATTAAAAATAAATTAAGTTTTTTCGAGTATAACATATATATACTGTTGATTCATACCTTTTGCTAATATTTTTTTTGGAAGATATAAATGTAGATTTATTCTCCAACTGCTAAATCATAAAATCTAGGTTATTTACTTATCATAGATGTAGATAAAGTAGGGGTTTGTTGATTTTCATATGATTTTTGTTCACTGTAGATGTATGTTTTGATGATTTTGTATGATCTAGTTGGGTAATTTAATCATCATTTAACGGCGATCCGATTGTTTTGGTTCTTGTTGATAGTTGGAAGAACGAATAAGAGATGAAAAAAGCCGAAATATTATGTTTTAGTGGATAGAAATAATATGTTTTTAACCTTATTATTCCCGCACATATTAGGGCAGAGGGTACCCGAGTAAATTAATATTTATGGACCCATTGATAAAATATTTTTACGATTGGACTATTATAATATCTTATTTGGGTCTAGAATCAAATGATAAATTTCTCTTTAGATATAGAAGTTACACAAAAACACCCAAGACCCTAAATATGAAAATATATTATTTTTTGAGCATTAGTAAAATACCTAGCCGTTACCTTTTCTCTTTCCAGATCCCATTAATTGGTCAAGCTCGTGCTGAAATTTTTTATACCTCGTCAGATGTGATATAATGTGCTTAATTTACAATTCCATGGTGGTAAATTAGTGAATATTGAAATGACAAATTTTGGGGACTGCTTGCTTTTTCGAGAAATGTTGTAACCAGACGAAATGAGGTCACTTTGAAATAAACTATAAAGGACTTTATATATTTATATTAATAGCTAAAATGCTCTCATAATTACATTCATAAACTGGTTTATTTGGAATTACAAATACATAGTAGTCTTTGAAGGGATTTGGTGTGACCCGAAAAGCTAATTTCCTATATCAGAGACCAACTTTCATTTCTTGTTAAAGTACCAAGTGTTGGAAAATAATATATATAAAATATAAATTTTAAGATTTTAAAAAAATAAATAGATTTTTATTTTTTTTATGAATGAAAAACTCATTAGTCCCATATTGAAGAGTTTTCAATCTTAAGCTGTTTTAAGAGACTATATAAAATTATTAGTTCCACATCGAGGAGATCACTCTTCTTAAGTAGTACTAGGTTATTATATAAACAAGCTCTTTTTTCAACCTAAAGGATCAATCCAAGGAAAAAGAGTTTCTCCATATTTTTGGAGAGACCAAAAGAAAAATATTTTTATATTGTTTTTCTTAAGCTTTCGCGATTTTCCTTGAGAGTTTTTTCGGAGTTGCCAAGCTCAAGTTGAGTATCTACTGCGAGTGCTAGTAGTAGGTGTAGTAGGGTGTTTTATCCTGGAGGCATCCGCCCTGTGGAGGCTATAGCATCACTCTTGAGTGTAGCCGGGCGCTAATGTCTTAAGGACAGCGTGTTGAACACGTGACTCACTCTGTTTTTCAAAGTTTTTCCATGTTGCTGTTGCGGAGATCTGGGGAGCTTATCTGTTTCGTCAAATCGTTCACTTCCAATACAAAAGAGCTAAGTATCAATAACTTTTGTTTATTTGAATTTTTTTCATTTTGATTATTGCGCCCAACAATCTTAAGACATTAGCTTTAGTAGTAATCAAAAATGAATGCTCGATTTGTGAATCGTTGACGTTGATATTATATTGGAAAACAAAGGATTTTAATTGTGAAGTGAAAAACAAAATTAAGTTTTTTGGTCAGCTGTAGAGTTTCGAGTATATCTCTTAACTTAGAAGGAATTTCGACAAATTCTTTTAACCGAATATAGTAGACATCCTGATAGTTACCTACACCAAATTTCAGAATTTTTGGAGTTGTAAAAGTATTTTTAAGTATTTTACAAAACTGAGAAACGTTCCTGAAAAATTCTGATGGGCAGAAAAATATTGTTGACTAAATTAGTTTTTCTGGAGTAACCATGTGTTTTTTGAAATTGTGATTCGAACGAAGTTTGTAGATCTAGATTTTATCTTCAAAACTCATTTTTTATTTTCAGATTCTGAATTGTGGTTTGTGAGATATGGTGTTTGTAAAAACGTTGCGTATGTTTGTCCAGAATATCAATAACTGTATCTAAGCTCTAGATTAGTATGGGATCTTGCAACCATTTACAGTGGTACTTTTCACCTTGGATATAACATGAAAAACCGGTACTAGTGAGTGCTTTTATCCATGATAGACTTGAGATTTCAATTTAGTTGAAATATTTATCATAAACAACTTAGAGCAAGTAACAAATTGATTTTTGTGACTTAAAGTGATAATCTCTTATATGTGTTAGATTAGTGTCACATTGCTAATGAATAAGATGTTAAATCAGTTGTGTATGAGTTATCCATTGTGTTATAAATCACTTTGTTTATATGTGCTTTGTGTAGTACCAATTGGCGTGAATCACATGATTGGTTAATAATTGTGTATTAGCAATTTCTATGGTGATTTCTAAATCATTTTGAATATGTTACCTTTCGATGAAAATATGAGAATCATAATACACTAGTATACCATAGTCATATGGATAGTGAGGTATAAAGTATCTTTTAGTAACTAGTGCAACAAGAAGGTTAAGCGATCAAATGTGCTTGAATTGATACGTATGTACACAAAAATTGTTTAAGGTTTTTATTACCAAGTTTTGTTACTTACTTATGATAGTGATAGTCTAATGTGAAGAGAGACTTAAGTAACTTGATAACTATGTGTTCGCAATAAATATTTTGATAAGATGATCACTTATAATATCTTGATAATTTTATATTACCTATGACGAATGAAAGTATCAACCAATTTTTTGAATCCTAGTTGGTCAGAAGTTTTATCATCTTAAGTTGAATGATAAATTTAATGTTATTTTCTGATAACTTATATTTTTTTAGTTGTGTGCTTATCTCCTTGGAATAGAGAATTGTATATTCAAATTTGAATGGAACAATTGACATTCTTACTGTGTTAAGTAATTTTACTTTTCAGTGGAGATGATAAAAAGAATTGGTTGGTAAATACCAGAAGTGCTGGAACGTGTGCTCCAGAAAAGGCATGTTTTGTCTTCTACCAGGAATGGAAAAGATTAAAAGCATTTTCATGAAAATTCAACTATCAAAATAGTTGAAGAAATAGGTAAATGATGTGCAAGGCCTGTCAGATATGGACATTAATCAGATTATGATATCATTCTCAATATGTGCATTGCGAATTAAAACTAGTGCCAAATGCTATCTACCTAAGTTACTATGAAATGTTATACTTGGAAATATGGTCTTGTGATGCTTTGAGTGTTAGCTTAATAGAACAAGACAACAGTAGATAAAAGGGAAAATCGTCAATGAATTGAGAATGAATACATGAGCATGTTAAATCATAATGTTGGTATAGAGTACCATTATATGGTGTGTCTTAGATAGATGCAACCTAAATGACACATAATTGTAGTTTCTTATGTTGAGAAATCCTAATAATTGTGGGGGGCATGTCTCAACTGTGGGGTATAAGATGGAAACAAGTGTTTGTTTAATTTCTCAAGTAGATTCATAGAACACCCTAGACTTATATGTGCCCTACCCTGTAGACCTCAATTGTGGGGGTCTAAGGTGAGAATGAAGAGTCGACTTCTTTAGCAAATCATTGCATATGATCACCAAAACTGTAGTATGATAATTTGAAAGTTTTGAAGCTAACAACATTTAACTAAAGTAAAATTTATTGTTGAGGATGTTGAGTTCTCAACAATAGTTTTTTGAGGTCGGGTTCTCACACGAGATTGAATAAGTCAGACAAAGACTTGATTTCGTGAAATTGTTGTTAGAGAATAAGGTAGTGACCTTTTGGCACATACTCACATGACTCTAAAATTACTACATCAGGCATTGTTTGCCATTATTGTCAGTATGCTACATTAGATGGATGTTGAGACATTATACATAAATGATTAGTCAAAGGTGGACAAACCTTAAGGGTTTGGTTAGCGCTAGGGGTACAAACTGATTACACCTACATATACTTGACCTGAACCAAGATGTAAGTCAATGACCTATAAATATTATTATGTGATGATGATGAATACTAGTGATGTACTCTAATGAATTTGATAGTGTGTTTACACTAAATCAATTGAAGGTGCATATGTTTAGCATGCCTTTGTTACACGTTTTACAACCACTAACAATTTCTGTTGTTTAAAGTTTGACAGGAAACTAATATGTTGTTGAAGTGGTCTAAAGGATTAGAAAGAACCAAAATCAAATTTTGATGATATACTGTTAAATGTGTGTTGTAAAATAGGTGTGCATGTTTCCCATTTTATCCTGGATAATTACAGGGTTGCTCTGATCACAGGACCAGAAAATTGGATGCTTGAGGTACATATTTAATTTTAAATATGTGATATATATTGCACCAATATTTGGAGGAAGATGTAATGACCGTACTAGTAAATAATACATGTATCTTGTGTATGCCTTTATATGCTTTACAACCACTAGAAAACATGTGATATTTGTGATTTGATTGAAAGACTAAGTTGTTGTAGACAAGCATGATCCAAAAGTTCATTGGAACCAGAAGAAATTCTGACGGGAATGGTCTTGTCAAACTCGAAGCGTTTAATGTGTGTTGTAAATGTGCAGTGAATTAGGTGTACACATATACTTGTGATCCCAGAAGAATTAATGGGATGATCTGATCAGAAATTTGAAGTACTTGAGGTACATTTTAAATTGTGTATGTGCATGATACATATTACACTGACCTTAAGAGATGTTGTGATTTCAGGCTTTGGAGAATCTTAGCCTATGTGTGTACTCTCTTAAGATGTATAATTAGTTGGAAGTCCTCCAACAGACATGAAGAACTCGACTGAGATGAAATCAGAGTTCGTTTGCTTAAATTAAAGCATAAGAGGAAGGTGAATTGCTAAAACCCTTTTGTTGGGTATTCCTATGTGACTGAAGCCTGTGGCCACCACTGCTGAAGCTCAATTAACTATGTGAGTCTAAAGTAAATGAACAATGGAAAAGTCTAGACAAACTCAGAGAAGTCTAATTCGGTAAGACAACTACTCTCTAATGAAGTGATTTTTGTAGACTTAGTGAAGTCAAGAGAAAAATCAGTGGATCCTTTGACGGAAGGATAATCTAAAGAGATAGTTTGTTATTGCATCGAGGGGGATGAGACTTAAGCTCAAGAAATAAAATTGCCATGAAGTACACTCAACCTTAGTGACTGGAGATCCCAAGATCAAGGTTCAATGGGACAACTAATTTGTGGTAATTAAAGGTATGCACTATCAAGAGAATTACATTCTCTGTCCCTCCCTATGGTGCATTGTTGTGATAGTGTGACTGCATGTGAAGGATGACTTTTAAGAAGTCTTAATGAGTTCTATAGTTTCAATTTAAGATTGAAGTGGGGTGTAGCAGTATCACTCTTGATAGAACTCACCTATCTGAATGAGGAAGTTGGCCGCTTCCTATGAGAATATGAGCTGATTCTCTAGAGCATTCTGAGAAACGGGATATTTGCTCAGGGCCAAAATGAGCGCAACGACACGAGCTTGGAAGCAACCTTGGAGATATCATAAGTGGTGGTTTTCGCGAATTACACCAAACACTAGCAGTTCAAGACATCGCGTTCACTGTCTCTAGCAAGTAGTTCCGGTAATCTCTTACTAAGCAAAGGTTCAAGACTATGTCGTTCAGATAATCTACACTCGGTTGCAATTCACTATTGAATCTTTATGGATTGGAATAGACTTGGGAAATGAAATATAACCCTGCCTGGATTTTTTGTAAGAACCATTTAGTATACAGTACTGCGTGCCCTAATGTCCAATTGTGTTTTAATATGAAATGAATTTTGTTAAGTTCATGGATCTTGAAATGGTTGCTATCACCCACACAGGTGAGTTCGATATCTACGATTAGAGAATCTTAATGGTCATTTTTGTAGCTGGGATGTTATGCCATATCGACGGGTGGCCAAATACGGATAGTTTCCCGGGTTGCCGAATACAGATAGTTAAGTACTGTCTTTGTCCTTAAACTGAAATCCACTTTTATCACTAAATTTCTATTCCTAATAACAAGTGCAGTGGTGGTGGTGGTGTATTATGCAAGTGCAATTGACATATAAGTTGTAAGGGAACAATATATTCTTAATTTAAGTTGAAATTGGTTGTTAGCAGTATCGATTACAGGTGCCACATATTGTTTTATAGGGTTATATTAGGTTTTGTTTCCATTCAGTCTTGACCTTATAAACTTGAAAACCATATATCTGATTTGTCATGTTATTCGTTCTTTTTGTTGCATATGCCATTAGGCGTCCAAAGAGATCTGAATCCGAAGATTTATAACCTTAATGCTATATCGGGTTTCTTATTTTATTTTATTTTATTTTGTTTTAAAGTAATTATGTGTTGACATGGAATAGTGGGATTCATGTGATGGTGACTGATTTGGTGGCAACATGTGTTTCTAATTTAACTTGCTAACTAAGTTGCGATGAGTGATTATTTGGCCTCATAGTTGACATATATTTTATCTATATGGATAATATGACGTAACCCTGAATACTCTGCCAGTTATCTTGTGAATACACATGGGATGTAATATTCTTTATGTTTGGCTTGCATACCATCGATCAAGACACGGTGGGTATTTTTCCAATAGCAGCGTTCTAAAAGCTTAATTACCGAAACATAGAATCTGTTGTTTGATGTTATGATTGCTGTGACTAAGTATCGTCGTTTGTTGGCATACTAATTTTATCTTACGAGCCTTTTGAAAAGAAAATCAAGTATGCAACAATAGTTTGTACAACACGCTATATACTTCAGTAGTGTAGACTTTAAAGCGCATTATATGGTCTGTTTATGACTTTTTGTTAAATGACTTGCAGCGCTTGTCTCTATAAATTATCACTTTATGGAATTCGTATTTGATTTCTTTTAATTTAATGGTTTAATTAGAAAATCAAGGTTTTAAGTGTAGGTATATGAGCGCAGATTTATACAAGTCAGTATGGAAGAATACGTGTGCATTTTTCCTAATAAGAGATAGTTGTCGTTGTGGACAATTCATACTATTTGAACATAAAAGAGACAAACTACGGTCGTGTTTGATCCCTTCGAGTTACAAAGAGGGTACGTAGGCAGCCGCTCTGTGGTTCAGCACAAGATTGTTCATATAATCTAAAAGTGTTGGTTGCTGCGCGGCAGTTCATATCATTTATTTGGGGATGATTGCAATCTTCTCGAGGTAGTTGTAGTCCAATTACTGGTTGTTCATACTACTTAGTGAGAGATGATTATTACCATACTAGGTAATTCATATCATCTGTCTGATACATGTGATAAAGATGATTATTACCATTCCGTTAATTCATATCATCTGAGAAGGGATGGTTATTGCCTACAGTGGCAGTTCATACCATCCAGAAATGATTACTAACTTTTTGAGTAGTTCATATCATTTTAAAAGATAATATGTTGAACTTGACAGAATGTTGTGAGTTTTCCTGGCCAAGAGTGGCATCCCATTATTATGGTTACCCACGGAAGACTGTCTGGGACGGTAGCTGGCATCCGACTTCCCTGACATTAGAGATTGGTCCTCACAGTTGAATAATAAAAACATTTGATGGCATTGATGATCCTAAGCTACTGTGAGTTTGTCAGGCCTTTAAGGGCATCCCGTTACTATGGAAACCTGCGGAAGACCGTCCGGGACGGTGGCTGATACCCGACTATCCTGGCATTAGAGTTTGGTCCTCACAGTAAAACGATGGAACTTTGACAGATTCGATGACCCTCGATGTTAGTATTGTGCTTGTCTGCTTATAAAGCGGTGCAAATGAACAGTTGCTTTGAAAGACAAATTATTTAGCGAAGATGGTAACCGAATTGATAATTTGATAAACATTTGCTTGGTAAAAATCGAATTGGTCCGAAAAAAATTAGTAATGCTGGCTTCTCGAGTGGCGTATTGGGAAGTTGGAGCTGGCCTAATGGGCCGAAACCCGACTCATTGGAAGTAAAAAAATTTCGGTCCGTCACACATCCCGTCCTTATTAGTCTTGTAAGTGCAATCCATTATAAGAACTTGGTAAAAGCATTGTGCCAACTTAACACACATCGGATGCACAATAAAGAGATGTGTTATTTCTCCATCCGGACATACTTGCTTTTGAACGGCGTAGTTTTTCTGTTGTGCCCTATAAAACAATTGTTGCATTACCTTCCTGTCTCTTTATTCCTTCTTTTTCAATGTCTCGTTTGCATTGTAAATGGTGGACAAAGAAGAGAGGTTATTCTTATTATCTTGGTTAATGATGCGAGCATAGTAATCGGTGGAATGTGCATTTTCCTCATCTTAGCTAGTTTCTTCATTTCAAGAGGGAAGAGCCTTTCTGCGACTGAATGCCCGTCAATATGTTCAGAACGTTTGTGGTTATGTCTACCTTCAACAACTTTAAATAGAACTTATTTGCTAAATACTTTGTTGAAATTAAATATAAGCTTGAATGGAAATTGGTCTTCTTTGAGATAGTTATATTCTTCCTCCCGTTCTTTCAGATATACACATAACCCTTCTTCTTATGGATTTTGGGCTTACGACTTCTCTCATAAACCATTTCAAAGCGGGGTTTGCTAGATTTTCCATTCAAAACCAATTTACATATATCCCGTTTTGCATATTCTCTAGCCCAACTTTTTGTTTCATTGGGATTATCCCATCTCTAAATTAAGCAAAACACAAATTTATAAAACTTGACAATTTTCTTTGAATCATTTAGGTACACTAAAATTGGTAACCTACCAAGTCATTCGCAGATGCGATGCATCATCGTACATAATAACAACAGGAGTAAGTTGATCATCCATAGGTACAGACTCCATTTGGACTTATAAAATATATGTCAATATTAGTTGCAACAAAAAAATACTACAAAGTTCGTCTAAGCATATATCTACATATCTTACCGAACATATAAGTTCGGTAAAGTCAATAAATCCTATATGAACCGAACACTTAAGTTCGGCTAGGCCCTTTACAGCCATACACTACCGAACTTTATACTTAAAATTTCCCGCTACTTGTGTAACTAAGAGTTTGGATAAGAAAATGTTTCTCTCGAACTAGCCAAACATAACTCTGTTTCAGCTCGAACTAGCCGAACATTAGGTGTTGTTCAATTAGGGAGACGAACTTAGTCGAAGCCTCCATTAACGCATAGTTCGGCTACCTGTTTTCTTTAATGTTCTAGCCGAACTTATATCGAGCTTGTCGAATCAAAGCTATAAAATTTCATATTTTCACCAAATTTGACCCAATTCAAGCAACAAAAACACATTAACAAGTATACATGAGCATCAGAAGCATTATAATCTTCATATTCTTCGTTGTGATCCTCCTTTATCTCGTAAAGAATCCTCATTTTGAGATTGAGATTGGGATTGGATAATAAAACATTCACCATCTAACAAATCATCCATCTCCGGATCGTTGTGAAGATTAACAAATACTTTGTTTACTCTATGATTTGAAGGTTTTGATTCCTCTGAGCTTGCACCAGATTCACTCATTTTGAATTTAAGAACCACCAAATCTAGATTTTAAGATTTTTTTCCCCAAAACTCTTCTTCTCCGTCCACTTTTCTCTCAATAATTCTAATTCTCTAACAAAACAATATTTTCTCTCCTAAAACTAACAATTAACTAAGTTAACTAACTCTAACTATTACCTTTTAATTAAGTTAAGGTATTTTTGCCATTAGTAAAATTACATAAATATGGGGGGCCAAGAATTACTTCCTAATGACCTTAGCAAAATAGGGGATGGTCCTCTCAAATTCTGAGAGGTCCCCAAAAAATCGTTCAATTCTAAATCTAGGTCAAGCCTAATAGCAACATCAACCCAATAGAAACAGGCCCGTCATCCATTAAGACTTTTCACTTGTTAAGCAACTGACAAGCTATTCAACTTGTCGAATCTGTAAAACTGACAAGCCGTTTCAACACATTGATCAACACCTAAGTCAGTCAGTTCCATGAAACTGACAGGCAACTTCAAACATTCTTGAATTTTCGCTCGGGCATTTTATCGGACATCATGCTTGCACCTTGGCTGGTAATCTGGACGTGAATTTTTGGTGATTCCAACACCAATTTCTCCTTTCCGTGAACCCATTAACACAACCCATTCATTTTGACATTCAAACCTATGTGGTCAATATCGGCCGTTACGGCCGCGATAACGACGATATTCAAGGTATCGCTTCAAGAGCGCGACGAATCTTCAAATATCACCGTATCGGCCGATACGGCTGAGATTCGCCCGATATTCAAGGTATATGCTTGTTGTTTGATCTAGATTTTTGGAACTTTGAACTTAGAATTGTAATATACTAATATGATCTCTTCTTAAAGTATGCTTGTTAAGATTCTTGGTAATAAATCAACAAAAATATAGTTAATTCTTGACATTTACATGTATAAAATTTGGATATAAAATTTGGGACTCCCGATATTTCACCGGTAATCTTCCCGAGATATTGTTATCAAGGTGTCAAGATCTCAGAGACCGAGATCCGTGATTACCTACATTGATTCAAATTATTACTCCAACACAATCACCAACTCTTCTTCATCACGACAACACAACTCACCATTTACTTATTTTCTCGGCTGAGAAACAAAACTCAATACTTCAATCTTGCTGTTATAAACATTTAATTCACTCGGCCCTTGGTTACTTCAATTCAAAACCAATGTCTAGCCTGAGCTTACTATCTCTTGGACCCATGAAAGACAACACCAACTCGAGACAAACACCCATTGTTCCGTGTTCTTCACTGTTTGTTCTTGCTGCAATCTCACAGAACCATCCATAACACCACCATCTTTTCTTCCATGTCTTGATTTCTTCATAGCTTCTTTCGACACTAAATACCCAAGGCAGAGAACACTTTTTTCGCTGTTCTCGTCTTCAAATCAGGGAAGCAACTTCACAGTACCAAATCCTTCTCCCCGTTTCCTTAGATGCCATTTCCAAAATCACCATCATCACAGCCATCAAACTCTAACCCATTCTCTCAATCGAAACAGCAACCGAACCCGCCTCTCATCTATGGAAGCAACATCTTCACCTTCACTGATTTCTCTCGCTTGAAACTCCGTCTCCCACTTGGGTTCAAGAATATCCGTTGAGCCCGAGTTACAAACCATTAAGCCCATGGCTGTGTCGCTGTGGACCTGAATAGCATGTCTGAAGACCTGAAGCAAGGTCGGTCCTGGGCTGGCGTGTTTGGATGCCACCTCAGAAATTACTTTTTGACTGTTGAAAGCAGAAAAGTTAAAAGTTAGTTTTAGTAAAGCTAGGTTTAGTAAGCAATTTCAATATAAATTTTAAAAGCTAAAAAATTAATTTTTTATAAAGTAAAACCATTTTATTTCTAACTTTTGCTTCTGGAGAAGCTAAAACACTTCTACTTCCGATATCCAAATAGGTTGCGACAAAACCTTGCTAATTTTGGACAACATATATTACAGGGTAATAAAAAAAGATTTTTTCAAAGGTTTTATGTCACGAAAGGAGAACAATTGGTCTAAAACCTGATTAAAAATAAAATGTTGGACATATTATGAAGGAGCAGCATACCGATATGGAACACAAAATTTCAGAAATATATTTTTTCAAATTTTATTAAGTGCAAAATTCATAACACGAAGTTACGAGCCTTAATTTTCTACACACCAAATTCAAATCAATCCTTAAAAAAACATAACAAAATGGCACAAGTAATTTCACAGCAAAGATTATAATTTGACTTCCTTCACTAGCTTACCATTTCCTTGGTTTTACGTCACCAATAAAACTCTTATTTTGAAAAAACCAACAATATTAGACAAAAATCAAACAGGCACTGTTCTGTTATTTTCTTGTGGTTTTTTTTGACTCCCTTCATCCACGTCTCCGTCATTCTCCCCTGATATTTCCTCCAAAGATCTTCCTTTTGGTTCCGGTACAAGGAACGTAAACAACATACCTATGAAGTTGATAACTCCAAGCATGATCAAAGAGTTCTTCACACCAATACCAGGAGGATACCCATGATCAGTCTTGGAAGCATCTTGATTCTGTGCAGCATATAAGAACCCAAATGCACCAATAATTGCTCCAGCTTTACCTGAAGCTGCTGATATACCATGACATGTCGAACGCAGCCTAGCCGGGAATATCTCAGCTGGCACAATGAAGGTTGTACTGTTAGGTCCGAAGTTTGCAAAAAAGAAAGTTAATGCGTACATAATAAGAAAACCGATTCTGTTCTCCTTTTGACTCCAGTAATTGTAAGGGAATGCGATTGCAAACATGAAGACCGTCATGAAGAAGAAGCCCATCATTTGAATTGCCCATCTCCCGATAATATCGATGAAAGCTACAGTAAACCAGTAACCAGGAACAGTACTGCATAGTGCGATTAGTGTTTGTGCCCTCGCGATCTTGAAAACTTCTCCACTGGCACTCATCGTTTGTGCTGGTGGAATCCAACCAATTGCAGTAAAAATATCCTTCTGGAACAAGTTTTGACTGTAAAAAGCTATGTCCAGCAAGAACCAAGTACTTGTGGTTCCAAGTAAGTGAAGTCCGTGTCGTTTGAGAAAATCCTTCGAAAATAAACCGAATGAATTGCTAGGCTCCAATGTTAATCTCTCTACCATGTCTGTTTCAGCTTTAAGCTCCTGATTTAAAACCTTTGACATATCGGCAGCCGCCCTTGCTGCGTTTTTCTCTACAAGAGCAGTGTAACGAGCCGTTTCGGGCATTTTCATACGCCAGTAGTAAGTCAAAACAGCTGGAATAGCACCGAAAATCAGAATTATACGCCAAATGTAGTCGGTCTCTGGTGGAAGGGATGCCTTGGCATCAACTGCATAAGCCGGAGCGGGAAATTTTTTCTCAAATATTGCAGCAACTATAAGGGAAAAAATTCCACCGGCTAGAATTCCCGTTCCTTGCATCGCAAAGACAGCAGCGATAAAAGCACCACGGGTTTTTTTGTTGGCGTACTCAGACATGATAGTTGCAGAAAGTGGGTAGTCACCACCGATCCCAAATCCAAGCCAGAAACGGAAGAAACATAGTGTAGCCATGACTGCTTTTGGCTGGTTCCCCAAGGAGAGGCCAGACGCTACTGAACAAAGGACCATAATAAGTAGGGTAAGACCGTAGACACGCTTTCTACCCATCCGATCACCTAGCCAACCAAAGAAAAGCTGACCAGCAAGTGTTCCGACCAGAGCCACACCATTAACAGCCGCAGCAACATTTGGTGGCAAACTCCCGGGTTTCGGTGCTCCTTCGACAGTGTAGTAAATTCTGCCGAGCAATTTGGTGACAAGGGAGATACAAAAGAGATCATATGCATCTGTGAAAAAACCCATGCCAGCAATCAAAATGGCCGTAAAATGATACAATTGTGTCTTAGCTACATCAAGTGCTTTAAGCACTTCTAGTTGTTCCTTCACCATGACTTTCAGCTACTCCAACTTTCCCTTAATATTTCTTTCCCTTCTCTTTCAGTTTGAAGAGAGGAAGAGAGAGTTGTTGCTGAATAAATGGATGGAAGGAAAAAGGTTTTTGGTTTGAAAATGCAGTGAGTTCTCTTTCCATTTTATTGATATCCAGCATAAATATTATACTCATAAAATTATCTTTTATTGTCAACTATGTCTAACTCGATGCAATAATTTAAAGCTTCTTATTCTCAATTATGCACTGTAATATCAAAATGGAAATAAAGACTTCAACATTGAGATAAGGCCGGTGGATTCAGTGAATCATTAGCTAGTTAGAGGAATCCCACCTCGCGGTAGCTGTCAGCTGCTGCTATATAATCCTATATTAAGAATATCAAATTAGAAAGTGAATAAGTTTGACAAACTATATTGATTGATTGTTATAAAATTGATAATAAGATCATATTAGTAATCCCAAGATCAAATGTCAACCGATATCTTTTTCTCTTCGGATGTAAACTGAGAAAAATTAATTATATGCACTCTATTAAATATTTTTTTATAATTTGTTTTTTTGTTTTAGATGGTTATCTCCATTAAATATTAGATAAAAAAAAGAAAGATAAATAATCTCCCCCTGAATAAATTAATAAACTAATAACATATAATTTTTGTTAAACATAACTTGGTATAAAAAAAGGTGAATAAACTTTCCATACAAAAAAATCTCCCATATTATGTTTTATAAACAAAAACCATTCTAATTAAAAATGAAACTAAAACCCCATTTTCTTTAATATGGATTAAATTTAGTTTTTAGTTATTTTTAATATATCCGAGATGTCCTTCCCTATATAACTTAGGCATGTTAATTTCTCCTCCTTCTTCTTCTTCTTCTTCTTCTCCTCCCTACCACCATAACCAGCAACAACATTACCTCCTCCGCCACCATCACCAGCAGCAACAGTACCTCCTCCGGCACAACAACACCTCCGTATCCTTCACCAACACCTCCCTCTTTTTTTTTTTTGCTTTTATGTTCACCAACAATTAATTTTGTCACCCATATCTACCACTAACAACACCTCCGTCTCCTCCACCAACAACATCAGTACCTCCTTCTCTTTCTATATCCACCACTGTAAAACCGATGGACAAACCGAACATGTGAACCAAGTGCTTGAGGATATGTTGAGGTGCATTATTATTGATCTCGGAGGTAGTTGGATGAATCACTTACCTTTAGTGGAGTTTGCATATAACAATAGTTACCATTCTAGCATTGGCATGGCTCCGTTTGAGGCGTTGTATGGCTGACCTTGCCGTTCACCTTCATGTTGGACAGAAGTTGGAGAATCAAAACTCACGGGTCCAGAAATTATTCGTGAGACGTCCGAAAAGATCGCGTTAATTAGAGAAAGATTGGGCACAACACATTGTAGACAAAAGAGTTATGCGGACAAGAGACGCCAGGATCGCGAATATGAAGTTGGAGACCTAGCACTTCTCAAAGTTTCACCCATGAAGGGTGTGTTACGTTTTGGTAAGAAGGGAAAACTTGCTCCTCGTTTTATAGGACCATTTCCTATTGTGGAAAGGATTGGGAAGGTGGCTTACCGTCTCGCTCTACCAGAAGTGCTAGCTGGGGTTCATAATGTTTTTCACGTATCTATGCTTCGAAAGAATGTGCGGGACGCAGAACAACACTCAGTAATAGACTATCAGGATCTGGAATTACAAAAGGATGTATCTTATGAAGAAAAGCCGTATAAAATCATTGATCGCCGAGAGCATGTCCTTCGAAGGAAGACCATTCCCATGGTTAAGGTTCAGTGGCACCATCACAATGACAAGGAAGTCACCTGGGAACGTGAGGAGGACATGATGACTCGTTACCCTGATTTCTTCAACAATCTGGTAAGTGCGAATTCTTTTTGAGGACGACAACTTTTTTTTTAGGGGGGAAGATTGTAAAACCCCTTAACCTATAGTGTGACTTAGTATAGTTGATAGACTTATAACTCCCAAAAACGGTTAAGAATATGGGTGTAGTTAGGAATTCGTGAGAAAGTCCCAGTAAAATTAGGAAAGTGGACCAAGTATGTATATTAGAAGATTAGGGTTATTTGTTCTTCACGGTTACTCTCAAAACATAAAATATCCTCCTAAAGTGTTCTTCCTCTATTTTCTTAGATGCCGCAAGAGAAGTTTTGAAGAAGTAGGAAGACGGAGTTATATAGAAGCATAATTGAAGATTATAGAGAGATTGTAGTAAAAACGAAACAAGTAGGTTCTCTGATCCTTATTCCTTTTATGGTTGGTTTATTAAATGTAAGTAGGTTTTCTTCGTACTTATTTTCTCTGTAGATTCTTTTAATAACTGATTGTGTACTGTATCTAATTTTAAAAGTTGAATGCTAATTATGTCCGAGCAGATAGTTTGGTTGTGATAAGTCTGTATATGTTAGGGCTTTAGTGGATACCTAATGGAAGAATAAATCTATAAGAATTTCGTTCCTTTTATAAGTTAATAGTAGTAAACATGCTAATGGTAAACTAGGCTTATAAAGCTTTAGGTTTCTTTTATAAGTTAACAGTAGTATACATGCTAATAGTAAACTAGGCTTATAAAGCTTCTGGTTCCTTTTATAAGTTAACAGTAGTATACATGCTAATGATAAACTAGGCTTATAAAGTTTCTGGTTCCTTTTATAAGTTAACAATAGTATACATGCTAATGGTAGATTAGGCTTATAAAGCTTCTGATATAAAAGAAAAATTTGGTCTTTCTATAGTAGGTACAGGTGATGAGACTAATTTGGGTCTTTCTATAAGTAGGCACAGATGATGGAATTCATTTGTATACGACCGTCTCTTGTTTGATAGCGTCTTTTTGGACCACACTGTTATGATACTCTTCTTTCTGTTTCTTTGAGTGGATGTGAAGGCATTGCCGTGAACTATCGTTATAAAAATACAAATTGATATATAACAAGAAATGCATACTCAATATTTCTTCCACAAGCTGTGGCTGTGTCACTGTGAGGTTCTTTGATTTTATTTTGGTAATGCAAAGCTTTTAGCCATGGTTAGGAAGACATAATATGAAACTCATGAAGAATTCATTAAAAATCATATTTTGTTTTACTTAAGTTCCCCCCATTGCATGATTATTTGAATTATGGTTTATCTATTAAACCTAGACTGTTTCTTTAGTTCAGTGGGTGGTTTTGAAATACAAACTTAGTTGGTATACGAGATTAACAGATGCTATATACTAGTACAGTCGAGAGGGTACTAGTACAGTCAGATGGCAGTTAATAATGTGGTAATTAGGGGTTATTCGTTGTTATTGTGTTTGAATATTATAATAATGCCATACAATAATGAATAACATTATTTTTAGTTTGACGCGGTGGTTAGCATTTGAATTGATGTCGTTCTATTGATTACCCGGGACCCGAGTAGGATAGTGAAGGCAACTATCAGTAGCTAAATTATTGGCGTGTGTACATTTGTTTGAGACTCGTAGTTGGTTCGACTCCCAGAATATGTTGGGCGATGACCGAGGGGTCGCCTAGAAGATATGGACCTATTATCTTGAAAGGGAGGTCGACAACACTTATCTTCCTACGCACTGTAAGAAATTAAGTGGACTACGTAAGGGTCGACATGTGTCGTCGTACAGTTAGAGAACGAAACTATAGAGAGGGGAAGTCGATTAGTTTCGTGGGTGGGAAATCTGTTTTCCGTTTCTTTTATATATAATGGTTTTGTGTGCCTTTGTGTTTTGTCTTGATTTTAAAATTCTATATTTCTGTTTAGGTCTTCGGCCTTAATACTTTCAAAGAGGCACTCTTATAAAGTATTTCTACCTGACGAAATCATTTCATGAACCTTGTTTCGCTAAATTATCCGTATAGGGCATAAGGGTGTGAGAATCTACTTTAAGTTGGGGTCTGACCCAACTTACTATTATTTTTCAGGGAACGGTAGCTGCGGAGCGACCTAACTTGTAGAACGATCTTTGTCCCGGAAAGCTACATCCTTTTTCTTCAAGGTGCTTAAACGATTAAATATTTTATAGCTTGTGTTTAAATCCAGACTTCTTTACTTTAAGTAAGACTTTTATCATTTAATTAAATATCCGACCTGCGAGTCGAAGATAACTATTTTTTTTAAGACTTTCTTTTATCATATTTTTTTTATATATAACGCTCGTCATTTTTAAATAAGATTTTCTTTTAAACTTATTATTCTTCAAAACCCCCACACGATAGCCGGATTGACATTTGTTGGCTTGAAGGCTAGAGTGTTTTTTTGTCCCATGAGTAGTGCCACACTTCTATTTTAGGGCGGCCGACCTAGAATGATGAGGTGGGGCGTTACAACGACTAATAACACATGCTCCTTCCCCATCGCTTCCTCTTCGTTATTGTTTCTCCTCCACCACTACATGTCCAGATCCACCACCAACAACACCTCTTCCTCCTCCTTTTATCTTCTACAAACATCACCAGTACCTCCAGATCATCATAGTCGAAAATCATCATCAAAAAATAATGATACATCATCATCGTCGAAATTAGGGTTTTTTATTGGTGAAACGTCTGAAAAATGATGAAACCAAATTTGGTTTCATCAAATTTTACAAAAACTAAAACAACGTTGAAACCAGTGTTTGTGTTGGTAGAATGTCTGAAAAATGATGAATTTTTTTTTGGTTTCATCATTTTTTTTTTTCATCTGGAATAAACTAAATGATGAAACCTTTTTTGGTTTCATAAAATTTTAGAAAAACTAAACAACGCTGAAACCAATTTTGTGTTGGTGAAAACAGTAAGTTTTATAGAAACCAAATTTCGTTTCATCTGATTTGTGCTTACTTTTTACCGTGAAACCAAAGTTTAATGGTGAAACAATACGTTTATGTTGAAACCAAAGTTGGTTTCAACTAAATTTTTCCTAGTTTTTTCAATTTGATGCATTTGGTTTCTTCGTTGAAGTTGTGTTGGTGAATTTCATCTGATTTGTGCCTTTTTTGGTTTAATCAATTTTAGAAAAACTAAACAACACTGAAACCAATTTTTGTGTTGGTGAAAACAGTAAGTTTTATAGAAACCAAATTTGGTTTCATCTGATTTATTCCTACTTTTTACCGTGAAACCAAAGTTTAATGGTGAAACAATACGTCTAAATTTTTCCTAGTTTTTTCAATTTAATGCATTTGGTTTCTTCGTTGAAGTTGTGTTGGTGAATTTCATCTGATTTGTGCCTTTTTTGGTTTAATCAAATTTTAGAAAAGCTAAACAACGCTGAAACCAATTTTTGTGTTGGTGAAAACATTAAGTTTTATAGAAACCAAATTTGGTTTCATCTGATTTATTCCGACTTTTTACCGTGAAACCAAAGTTTAATGGTGAAACAATACGTTTATGTTGAAACCAAATTTGGTTTCAACTAAATTTTTCCTAGTTTTTTCAATTTGGTGCATTTTGTTTCTTCGTTGAAGTTGTGATGGTGAAATATAAATTTTACGTTGGAACCAAATTTGGTTTAATCATTTTTAGTTCAGCTGCTGCCGAATCTTGCTCCATCTCAAGGCGTAAATGTTTGGTCTGAAGCTACATCCTCGGAATCTGTTGAAATGTTAATGAAATCGGTAGGGTAGGATGAAATGATTATGGAACAAACTACTATTATTATTGAGGGATCATTATTCGGAGACGGGTTGAGCGACTTAACAACTCAAATCGGTAGGCCATGGATTTGGATCTGTTTTATTAAGTTTTTTGTTCATATTTTTCTCTTTCTTTTTCTCTTGTTTCTTCATCATTTTTAATGATGTTCATTGATTTTGTTTCGATTTTTGGTTAGGTTTAAACTGTTAGAGAATGGAATAGAAAGTTCTGAGTTAATAGTAGAAGTATGATCTTGGAAACTTAGTATATCTACTGATGATGATGAACAACAGTTTGAGAATCAGAAATTCAGTTTCTGATTCTGTTTTTTAATGTACTGGTGGTGATGGAGATTATGACTACGAGCATGAGGATGATAATGATGATTATTACGATCAGGATGAAGATATGATGTTGTTTCAGGAGATTTTTCTGATAATTTTTTGAAACTGTTAATGAGAGTGAACGGTTCGAATTTTTGGAGGTGGTTGAAGAGGGAAATGATGAGTTTACGAATGGAATTAGTGAGAAGTAAATGAGAGTGAACTTTTTTTAAGGGAGGGTATTCTGGACAGTTGGGTTCTAATGGGTTTTTTGTGTCAAATTTCTTTTGTTGGGTTTTTTGTAGTTGGATAGTGACCCCTCTGGGCTTATAACCCACAACCTGTTTATTAAATAGAAATAAACCTATCTTTTTGATATATCCATTTATAGAAACTATCTTTTAGAAACGGAGGGAGTATGCAATCACGTCTTAACTAATGAAAGAAAATATAATAAAATATTTACCATGCAGTCTCCAGATGCACGTAGTTATTAGTATATGTATTTTTTTATTTCCATATCAATTTACGGTCGAATATGAAACTAGCTTTACGGGTTTGTTTGTCTTTTTTTTTTCTGACTCAATTGACTTATCTGGAACTGATTTATCTAAATCTGATTTAAAAATAATAAAATTATAAAATTATAAAAAAATCTTATCAGATATATGTCAAACGAATCAGATATAAAACAATGTCAAACTTAGAATCAGACATCATAAAAAAATAAAAAAATAATAATTTGATATCTGATTCAGACCAAATCAGATGCCGAACCAGATCCAAACCAAAATGGTGTTACTCCAAACTTACGAAGTCCAAGAGAAATATGTCAACCAATTTTATATTGTTAGACTTTTATACATGATTGACACGAAAATGATTATTAATAACATGGTCGAGTGCGGATGTGTGATGAAGAAGATTAGTCAACCGATCGTTTATGGGATTTTTGCAATGTCTTAAAGAATTTTTTGACTAATAAATAGTATTCCAATCGAATTCGAATTACGTACTATTGGTGAAGCCAGCATCGATAGTAACCAAGCCAAATTAGTAAGTACATGAAAGGTCGGATGACTCCTACATTTAGTTGACAAAATTTGTGCCATGAGGTCAAAGAATTAATTTTTTTTGACATTCATAAACAAAAATAAATAAATAATTGAACATAAATAACAAAACTAGTCAAGTAGAATTTTTGATGATTTTAAAAAATTTATTATTCGAATTTTTTTGAAAGAGCTTTTATAAGTTCATAAGTTTTAAGAAACTCTCGATGAATAGCATAAGAGATTTGTAGAGACTACTCTCATCGATTTGTAGTTTTTATTTTTTTATTAAAATATGTTAATAAATTTTTGATGAAAAATTCAACGGTATTAAATTTTATACTCCCTCCGTTTCAGGAAAAGAGTTACTTTCTCTTTAAATTTTTGTTCCAACAAAAGAGTTACTTTCATTTTTAATATAACAAACTTTCAAAACTACCCTTATTATTTTAAGAAATGTTATTATTCTCATTATAAAGATATATGTAGTATTAAACTTTTTGTTAGGGTAAATCTGGAATTAAATTATAAAAGTTATGCTCTCTCATCTTGCCTTAACAATTGTGCAAATAGGAAAAGTAACTCTTTTCCTGAAACGGAGGGAGTATATTTTAAGACGATACAAAAAATATATTGTTTTCTTTTCTTTGTTACGTGCTATCATCTTCTTTAATATTTTCGTATATTTATCATTTATACATTCTTTAAGAAAGATAAAAAAATTCTTAAATAAAGATGTGTTTTAAAATATTACATATTTTGAGACATTTCAATATTCCAATTCTCCCATTTACATTTACTAATTTCTTCCTCACCAACATTCCAATCTCTAACTCACAGGTTCCGGTATTCAACAAATACATTCTCGCCCTCCAGTTCACCAAATCACTATGTAACAACCCGGTTTACAATAAATGTGACCCAAAATGCAACGTTGATCTTCCTAGAATATTTAGGATACATGGTTTATTGGACACTGACTGGGTTGGCAGAAAAACGACATCGGGCAAAAAAATTCTATTATCTGAGGTTTGTTAGTTTGATGTTCTCTATACTTGTACATGCGTTTGTTGATAAGAAAAGCAAAGGTTTAAGGTAGTTTTTCTGTTCATGATACACATTGTTCTTCTTATAAAGTGGGTTGTTGTTCATATTTACTTTCATGATATCAAATTTATTTTTGTTTCAACTTTTTTTGTCACGTACGTACCAACATAATCTTCTCTTTCTTAAGGTAAGAAGAGAGGCATGCCTTATAGCAGCCATCAGGCAATACCATAAATATATACATGGCCGCACCTTTATGTTATCGGGAAATAAGCTAAAACCAAGGATTTTAGAACTGTCATCGAGGTTACAAGTTAACGAACATCAACATTAGCATATTACAACTGCATTCTTTTCTGATTGTTGCTTGCAACACCTACTTGAATTATTTATTAGTAAGTCAGATTTGCATTTCGTTTTCCCTCCCTATAATGACCAACTTCAGAGTTTCGATAGAAGTTTGTTTGCTTTGTTATTTATACTTCATTTTGGATAGAATTACTAGATAGCATTTGTTAGGCCACTTATTATAATAGAAACTTGGAGAAAATGTATACACAATTTATGCTTTTATGAAAATATGTAAGGGTTGGTTACTGTTTTATTCATTGGATATGTTCTATCTTAATTATCAGTAGGTGTAACTGGTCTTATTCTCCTTCAACAACTATTTGCCTTACAAACTTGCAGAGATATGTAATGTGTATAGTCTTAAAGAAAAGTGCGTACGGTCGATAAGTGCTTGACATTATGATGCAGATCGGAAGCGTGTAAAGATGATAATAAAAGATAATTTCATGCTAGCTAGCTGTTACATTTTGAAAAACAAAGGATTATTTAAATATAATTACAAGATATATGTAGTTTTTTACATTTTGAAATGTAAAAAGTATTACATGAATCACATAAACTTTATATTTTTAAGCATATAAAATTATCATATGAATCACATATGAGAAACATGAAATTTTAAGAGACTTATACTGGTATGTTGTCCATACAAGATGTTTATTGTTAGTAATACAAAAAAACATAAGAACAATACTGGTAGTACCAAACACCTAAAATAGAAAAAATATTAATAGTAATACTTTCTAATGTTAATAGTTCAATTTTCACAATGATGGAAAGATGATGTCCTATAAAACCCTAGGAGTTGCTAGAAAGTACGTCGTGAAAACTAGCACTATCCTGCCTCCAACGAGACGTCTGGTGATTTACTTTATGATTTTATATCAAGGATGTAAAAATCAATTCCCTGAATTTAGATGAATCTAAATCCAAGACTAGATTCTCTTCAAAACTTATAGAGATACCCTAATCTTCTATTGACACAAGAATCATAATTAAGAACTTAATCTATGATGTATTCTTGTGAAAAACTCACAAACAAGATTTCAAAAGATAAGGGTTATACTCAATTATGTTTGTAATTTTCTATCAAATATGGATTTGATCTGCAATTCTTGAATTTCCTAATATCATAAGAGTATGACCTTAAAATAGACAAGAAATATACATAACACAAATACAAATACAGGTTACGAAACTATCTTTCTTCAAGATAGGTGAACTTATGCTTCACGAATCCTAAGTGAAGTTTTTTAAAGGCGAACCTTAGATCACTAAGATCCTTAGGTCTTTGGATAAAAACTTTACAACACGATACACAGGAGTGTAAGGATTAAGTTTTATATGTTGCTGATGACATCAATTTATAGTAATCAATCAAGGATGAGTTGCTTAAGATGTAAGCAAAGAATTTCTTGCAACAAGTTAAGTCTCAATTACTAAATCTTAGTTGTTTCCTAATATACAAAACATTGTTTCTTTGGAAAGAACTTCCCTTTCAATGAGGTTTTTTCCATGGTTTGAAGTTGTAGATAATTGTTAGGTCAAGTAAATTCTATGAAGAGAATTACTACCAAAGGTAACTTCAAACTTTCAAGAAAAGAAATAGAATTTCCAACCAAAGAAATTAGCTAAGAAATAACAACTCGTAAGTGTGTGGAAAGTTCGCCTTGAATAATAAAAAAAGAATGAATGAGCCCTAAGGTATAGAGTTATGGGTTGGCTCATTAAGGTTTTAGGTCCATTAACTCATAGTTGAGTTTTTTGGAACAATAGTAGAAAATAGAACTCACAAGCTTTGTACGTCCGCGAACTCAAGGAAATAGGGTTGTGAACTCAAATACAAATAAGGTACAAAAGCACAAACCTTTGTTAGGTTCGCGAACTCAAATGCAAAAAAAGCTACAAAAACATAATATTTCAATTAAGTTCGCGAATTCAAATACTCGAAAGTCTCATGAGAATTTTCATGTATTAGGTTCGCGAACTCAAATGTCAATAAAATCACATGAGATTTTTTTTCTTCTACAGGTTCGCAAACTCACCGGAATAGGTTCGCGAACTCAAAAAATAAAAGTTCTCAAAGAAAATCCTCTTTAATAGATGCGAACTCAGTATTAGGTTCGCAAACTCAAGTGACTTATTAACCTTATTTTTGAGTTCTGCAAGCTGTAGGTTCAAAAACTCAATTCTTAAGTTCGTGAACTCAAGTGATTAGTAAATTGTCGAAACAAAACCTTATAAACTCAAGAATGAATTTGCAAGCCTTGATATTATTATTAACACTTTCTGTTTTTCTCTCAAGCTTAGTTCCGAGTTCTCGAAGCATGAGCTTAGAAGTCATAACATCACTAGACTTAGTATAAGCTAATCCGCAATAAGATCTTTTTTGATTACTATCAATTACGAAAGTCCTCGACTTTTGCTACGATAGATAGATGGATAGATAAACGAATTCAAAAGGAAAGACCAATTTTCGTTACTTACCTCGATGAAGTTTTTCAAACAGATGTCTTCGTGTGATCTTCAATTCTTCATCCGCCTTGAGTAACTCGGAAAATCCTTAGACTCTACTACCTAATATATTCCAAAAACAGAAGATGATTTTAGTAGACTAAATCAAGAAATAGTTTTGACAACTAAAATATGACGAACATTGCAAGATATGTAAGTTCAACCGATTATTCGTTCTAAATATCTTATTCCTTAAAAGGTCACACTTCGTTGGATTTACCTTTGTTGGTTTCTCTAGACAAGTACTTAATTTTCCAAATTAACTATCGACTGACAAGAGATATTGCATTTGTTTATTGAGATTGATTGTTCCCGATTTTTATTTGAATTTTCTGGATAAACATCATATTTGAGGTAGTGGAATATATCGAAAAATTTAAGAAGAAAATAATTTTTGGTTTTTCGATGTAATTCAGAGGTGCCAAACAAAATTTAACGTCAAAGTAAAAAGACTTCAAATTTTGATCCACTTAAGTTTTTAGGAAGAATGCGAAGAAGGGCTCAACAATGTCTTCTCTGAGGAAAAAATACAGTTCACAGTCTTTTTTTTACAATTTTGGCTTAAAGTTATTTAACCGAGTTGGGCAAAAGAAACTATTTCCAATTAGAGCCGATTCTAAGTTCAGAAGGGCCCTGTGTGAAATTGATCATACAGACTTTTATACAGTCAAAAAAAAAATCCTGATAATTTCGTGATAACAATAAATAACTTTTTTTTGTTGTTGACTAGCAAGAACAAAAATATGATGAGAAAAACTTAAAAAATATAGCCAAAGATTATATTATAACATGACTCGGTTTCAGTTTTAAGAATCAAATATTATGTTGAATTAGAAGCTTATGATCAATTTTCTGTAAGCGTTTACAAATTATACTCCCGAAAATATCCTTGTTTTCCTTATCTTAATAATTATACAAACCTGAAACAGATTAAATTTTAAAAAACAAAGGAAATATAATAATAAAATGAAACATATTCTAATTGAAATATATAAACAAAATATATGTATCACATGTCAGCCTAGTGGTTTGGTGCGCCACATCGTAAACTGGAAATTAGGGTGTTCGAAACTCTATAGCTCCTTTTGGTCTCTCACTTTTCTCATTTGGCCTATTCTTTCGCCCTGCTTATTATTATGTAGGAATTTATTGCATTTCCATAGCTTTAAATTATGTAATGCAAATTTCTGCAAAAATAATCTGCGGTATCTTAAATTTGTGAATTTTCGCTGTGAACTTCACCTGCAATATACAAGTAGGTCATCTACTTTTTATACACCACCGGAAGGGTTAAAACTTGAAGACGTCTAGGAGAGATCTTGCTGCACCAGGAAAAGCATATCGAAATGAGTTGAATGAAGACATTAGACATACATAAATGCTGTTTTATGTTCTAGCCCTCAAAAAAAAAAATGAAGCATAAACATATAATTTATTAAACTGGTAGAGAAATTACACGTGGGTAAGTAGTACTCATAGAGTTATTTAGTATAATTTGGTTAATAAAAAAAAGGATTGTCAGGTCTCATATTTTTGTTGATAAATTTTCTGTCTGACTTCCATCAGCTGCGTGGTTAGCGAGTCCATCAGCTGCTTGGTCACCTTCTCTATAATTATGTTGTATAATACAATGAGGCATTTGACGCATTATATGTCTTATTTCCGTGATCATTCCTAAGTATACCAAGGTGGCTCTGCTAGAGATGTAAGAAATCTCATGAGATTTTCTGAGTCCGATTCAAAAATGACCTTCGGCCACTGTCTCTCTGTTGCAGCTCTGGAGGCCAGAAGCATGGCCCAGGTTTCAGCTAATAAGGCGGTTTTGCTAGCGCTAAAACTATTGTTGTCTCTGAGTTTCTGCAGATGAAACCTATACCCGTAAACTTGGGTTTCCTCTGGCAGCACCATCTGTATTGATCTTAATCCAATCCAATGTAGGGATGGTCCATTCCACTAAGATTGTTGTTGTTCTTCTGTTGGTGTCAGATGGGTTCATAGTCGAAGATTCGTCAGGGATAACCGGTGGACGAGCTCTCTTTGCCCAACAAAATTCTTGTTGTAGGTTCAACGCTCTCAAAACAATACCATCTGATGTTGGTTGGGAATGTCAAAATATACGCTTATTTCTGGTCAACCAGAAGGACCCAAGGAGAAAACAGAAGGAGGTTATGGTTTGGGGGGGAGGGGGTTGCTTTAAGAGTTGGGTGGTAGTTGTTTGGAGGTTATAGAAGTCGGAAGAGTATTATTATCTTGCTGATTATTTAAGAGTCGAGCTAGGAGGGCGTTTTAGGCTATACTTGCTAATAGGTATGGAAGGAGCAGATGGTCGTCGGCCGTCTCTGGTTCTAGTCCTCAATGGTTTGTTTTCTATTGTTATAGGTTTAATTTAATGACAAGGTCCTATAAAGTTGTGTAAACCAACTCCACTAATATTTCCAACCTTTTGCTTTTCTCATACTTTTTCTTGCACCTCCCTTCCTTTTCATTCCTTTACACACCCAAAGAATAACTTCATCCTCAAGTTGTCACTTTTTGGCCATCTTTCTCTAGGCTATAAGACAGAAGAAACATAACATCTTTCCCCTTGTCATTATACATCCATCAACTCAACTCAACTCAACATTACCATTTTTGTTTTTGTTTTTGTTTTTGTTTTTAAGATATGGTTAAGATAACGGTCGTCGGGAGAGCATATGATGGGTTACCTGTTGCACACTACCCTCGGATTATAAACGCAGAAGACAAGAGTATGTTGTTTTACAAACAACAAGCTGAGTTTATACTAAAAGAGATTTGTAGAGGAGCTCTTCTACCTTCAAAAATGTCAATCAACATTGATAATCAGTATTGCTTCAAGTATCCTTTGTGTCTTATATGTCTCAATGTGCTTACAAACATGCTCATAATTCTCATTCCGTTTTTTGATTTTTCTTAATTTTATCGATACCGTGTTAAGTTACTTGATCGAGAATGGGATATGTTATATCACATTTTGCGAGTCTTCATATCCAAGAAATTTAGCATTTCATTATCTACATGATTTGAATAAGGAGATTGAGAAGCTTGATACCAGTTTTCTACACACAATGAGCAAACCGTACAGCTTCATTAAATTTGGTAATCTTTTCAAACACATTTAACTTTCGCCGTGTATATTAAATCTATAAGATTACAATGAACTCACAAGTCTTCATATTCTCGGTCCCAATTCTTGCATGTAGATAATGTCATTGCAAATATTCGACGGCGGTATTTAGATACTAGAACTCAAGCAAACCTTTCCAAAATAAATGCAAATCGTCGACAAGACTTGGATGTTATCACTGAAGACATTTCAAAAATCATAGAGAACAAACGAAGATCAGGTATACATTTTTGTTTGAATTTTTGCTGCTTCAAGTACTTCTGTTTTATGCCTGATAAAAACTTACTTCTAACATTGACAGAATTCATTGAAAAGGCATTGGCGCCTATTCCCGTTTCTCCAGTGTGGTCTTCTCCTCGTCTAGAGGTAAGCATTCTCACGAATTGTAACATCACATTTAAGGATGTCTCAAAGTTCTTTGGATGACATGAATTTGAATCTGATTTTAGTCCATTGTGTTATATACAGGTTATTGCATTGAAATGGACACCCATTACTCTTATGTCAGTCGTTGCCATTGTTGTGCTATGGAGTAGATTCATCGTCAAAGATTACTAGCTAGCTTTCGTTATCTATTCATCTGTGGAAGTTTCAACTGTAATTTCATCTGTGCATTATTCTTATAGGAAATGTAAAAATATTTGAGATATACAAATTCGATGTTCTTGGTCTGAAAGGAATCAAATAGCATTGCAACTTTTGACTTGAAATATACATAACAGGGAATTCCCTGAATCATAGTACTACACTCCACACAAACAGAATGAATACACAAATTACATACAGAAGGTAAAAAGAATTAGTTAATGAACGAATCACAGTTTTTACCCCGGCTTTCTTCTCAACTTCTACCATTTTCTGCTCCTTTCTCCATCTTTTTTATTGCTTCAACTCTAAGATTCTCAACTTTCTCCTTCAATGTACTTACATCCATAGAAGAAGCAATTCCTTCTTTGATTTCTGCTTCTAACTCTTTTACTCTTGCTGAACTTGAGTTCTTTGCAATCTCTTTCTTGAGCTCCTCTATTTTGTCCCGCAAGCCTGCAACATTAGCTGCCTTCACAATTGCTTCACCGATCTCTTTGTTAACTTCCATTAGTACTTTCTCTTCAGAAGTTGGATCCGCACTCTGTCTCTTTCTCGTACTCATACCGATGATTTCCAAATTTGCTGACTTTAGTACATTCTTTAGTTCTTCCTTTGCTCTCTCAACTTCATCCGACAGATTTTTGTCTACAGCTTCTCCTTTTTCTATTCTTTGCTTTGCACTTTTCAATGTCTCCATTATTGCTTTAACTTCTGCTTTTTGGTTGATATCTTTCTTCAATTGTTCGCCTTTTTCCTTCTTCTTAACAAGATTATTAAACGTGTTTAGCTTTTTGAGCTTCTGTTTTAATTCAGGATAAGCTCCAGGCTGTGACAAATTATTGTTAAACTCTCGCATTAGCTTCTCCACCTTGTCCTTTAACTCACCGTTAAGTGGCTGATTAGTTGCATTATCTGATTCTTTAGACAACTCCATCTTAAGATTCTGGAGCTTTTCTTGCAAACCCATGGAGATAAAGGCATTGGTCATTTCCTGATCTACATCTTTCTTGAGTTTCTCAATTGCCTCGATTGTCATTGGATCTGACGATCCTTTTGTTTCCAGGATCTTCTTCTTGAGATTCTCTATCTCTGATTCGATACCTGAATACATTGACGAATTGCCACCATCAGATGGTTTCATGTTGCGTTTTCTCTCTGGCTCTATTATGCCACCTTCCTCGATTCCTCCAATTTTTCGAAATTTCATCATCCTGTGGTGGAGCAACTCGTCTGTTCCCATCCTTCCTAACTCCTGGCTTTTAAGGGATAATTTTAGTTTTAAGTACAGAAATGACATAGCTTTTCGTAATTTTAAGTGTGCACCAAATCTCCCATCAGAAAGTCGGATATTGCCGTAATTTACATAGATAGAAATGAATTTCTTGTTGCCCAACTGAAGGAAGTGTATTACCTCCATAGTTTGCTTAATAGTAAGCTTAATTTGCTGAGAAGTCCATGCAGGATCCGTGTGAGCACCACCAAGAGGTTCCTGTGAGATATTCCAATTTCAAAAACTTTCTAGATGGCAAGACACTTTCATGGTTAAAGACATACTTAATACATAGTGGAAAGCATATAGAGAAAACAAATGAACTTACAGGAATGATACCATCAGCAATTCCGAGCCTGACATGTTCTTCAGCCGTTATTCTTAGTTTCTCTGCTGCCTAAACGAGTTTTCTTAGATGATTGAAGGGAGAACACGACCAATCAAAACAAACACCAATTGTCAAGGAAGGTTTAGTACTACCTTAGGAGCTGCTTGGGAAGATTTCCACAAAATTGCAGCGCATGCTTCAGGACTGATCACAAAAGAAAATATGTTTTACTAGAAGATGGTTCACACTCTTGCATAGTTATATACTTCTATATGGATAAGAGGGAAAATCACCTAGCACAGTAAAAAGCAGAATTTTCAAGCATGAACAGCTTATTGGCACAGCCAATGGCAAGTGCACCACCAGAACCACCTTCACCCGTCACAACTGCAACTATAGGAACTTTAAATCCAAACATAGCCCTCAGATTATAAGCTATTGCTTCCCCCTGCATGTAAATTCACCAATTATTCTGATTCAATACTACATAAGAAGAATAGTTCGATACCCCTGCATATAAGCTATGCTTCCCCCTGCATATCAAGGCTCTCAGTGATATCTGTAAACATAAGAAGAATAGTTTGATACCCACCTGACCAAGTTCTTCAGATTTTAGGTCTGCAAATGCCCCTGGTGTGTCGATAAACGTTATGATGGGAAGCCTGTGGTGATCAGCATATTTCATCATGCGAAGAGCTTTTCGATAGCTGCTCCATAGAAAAAGCTTCCAGTTAACTCCTTTAAGCTTAAATAGTGTTGGCCTCCAAAATATAAAAATAATTCCACAATGTGTCTGCATTCAGAACAATAGAAACATACCCATGTGGAGTTGGCATTCCAAAGTTGCGGGATATGTTCTCCTTCGTGTTTCTACCTTTCTGATGTCCTATGAACATGTAGCTTTTACCATCCATGCTTCCGATCCCAGTAACAATGGCTGGATCATCATAGCCTGCACGATCTCCATGGAGCTCCACCCACTTAAAAAAGAGAGAAACAAAGACTAACAAGATTTTACTTTATGCAGTCTTCATTGAATGAATTATACTCATGTGAAAACGCAGGAAACCAGAATTTACCTTGTCAGTGATGTTAAGTACATGGTCAAGAACCGTTGGTCTGTTTGGATGCCGGGCTATACTAAGCCTTTGAATAGGAGTAAGATGTTTGTATAGTTCTTTCAGAGCCTGAAAACCATAGTGATCAAGAATCGAAACACTGCCACGACATAATGGAAATACAAACATTTACTAGGGAAGGACAACGAATTCACCTGCTGATACTTTTTCTCCAGCAAACTAATTTGATCACTGAAATCTAAACCAGTTTCATCAGCCATCTTGCGAACCTATAAAAAGAAGTAAATTGATTAGAACACCAAATAATCTTCGTTGGAATTGCAGTGGTGCACAAACATTGACCATAAATTATACAAAAGACTACAATTTTCTAACCATTGCTCTCCTTCTTTTACATTATCAACTAGTACAACATAGCACATATGAATTCAACTTTGCCAATTCTAAAATACCCATGCTGACACATGAATTGCAGCTTCCGAATCATATTCAAACAGTACATGTATGTTCATTTACATTATATGAAAGGAGATTTCTCCCATTACTAGCCCAGCTTGTGGGATGAGACATTGGGGTAGCATATGTCCCTAGGTCAAGTGAACATGCCCTTGGCTACATAGATAACCACAATTAGACAAGAAAACTAAGCAATTCAAAGAAGAGTAGAGTTGAATTTGTTACCTCATTTATCTGTTGCTCAAGATCAATAAGAGGTTTCTCAAAACCAAGTGTAACTTGTTTAGGTTTTTCAGGAAGTGGTTTAAAATGAGATAGATAAGGTAAAGTATTCTTGATATTTGGGTCAAAATTATCTGGCCAAGGATATTCATGTTTTGTCTTCCCTGCTTTAGCAAACACACTCAATTTTCTACCACCATTCAATAACACCCCATTACTTCTTCTGCTTCTTGTTATGATTCTGTTGAGTGAAATATTAAGTAATTCAGAAACAAAAAAATATTTTTTTAATAAACTGAAATTTTGAGCTTTTTTGGCTGGAATTCCAGCTGAAACAAACAATGAACTCATCTTCAATAATGGGTTTTGGGTTTAAAATTCAGTGTGTACAGAGTGTCACAGAACTCTCTGTCTCACTACTTTCTCTGCTTGGATAAGAGAAAAGAAAAGAAAGAAAAAGATTTTTCTGGGAACTTTGCCATAAATGGATAAATTTTGTATTAGATGTCGCAGCATAATTGGCCTCCCAAGTGGGCAATTGAGGTAGATATTTTCCTTGGATATAAACGGGATGGACTATGAATGATACGATAAAGCTCCTGCTGATGCAGTTAGGACAAGTCCAATCGATTCAAAGGTCAACTTAGCCTTCATTAGGCTTATTTTTATAGTCCTTCATAGCTAGTCACGTCATTTTAATTCAAGGTCTTATTTTTATCGTGATTCAAGATAAGATCTACTTAATATCTTTTAATTTGCCGTCCGACACCAGATGGTTTGGCGTTGAAAAAAAATGTTATTTACGCCAAACCATTTGACGCTAAACCAAATCAACCTGGTCGAAGCGCCAAATAGTTTGGCGTCGTAAAAATATCCTAAAATCATACAAGAGATCGAATTCTCCTCTATTTTTATTTTTTCCTCTTCATCTTCTAAAGAAAATGGTTTCACATGGATTGAGAGATGGTGATTAAGGTGATTTTGTTTTAGAAATCTTAAGGGGGTTTATATTTTTTGCGATTACGGTTCTACTGAGGCCATTTTCAAAGATTTTCGTCCACAAACGAAATCAAAGTATGTTGAAAAAAACTTGATTTTTTTTTATGTTTTTTTATTTGATTTTGGTTTGGATGAATTTTTTGTTGAGTATGATCTTGTGTAGTTGGTTAATGTGTATTGTGGTAGTGTTGATTCAAATTTCGAATTAATGATGCTTCTAGAGTTTGATTTGGGCACAAAAGTGACATGATTTTTTTTTAAGTCATGAACTTTTTTAGGTTGTTTTGATAAATGAAGTTGATATTTGTATGTCTGATTTTTCTGTTGATGGTGCTTGTGGTGAAATTGATATTGTTAATATGATTCAATTTGAGATTTTTCTGTCAGATCTGCAACAATAAAAAGTACTAAACAGAAGAAGATGTTAACGTTAATGAAATCTCTGAATTGATATACACACAATGGACAGAGCCACCTGCTCAGCAAATTGTCCTTAACACAATAGTCTGCGGGTACTCCTCAAGAATGAGAGATGATATACCCCCACAACAGAGATTTTTCCAGGATAGAACTGCCCGTTATGACTAGTATAAGCACATTACCGAACTCAACAGCAATTTAGATAACAGAAGGGAAGTAAACAAGCAGTGCGCAAAACAAAGCAGGAAGAGGGGAAAAGAAGGCAGGATAGTAGCTGCTTTTGGTGTAAGTTCAAATGAAAAATTCTGGTTCTTTTTATAGGCGAGAATATGAGAGAAATCAACCAGTAATCAATGAGAATTAATTTTATAATTAATCAAAAAATTTATTTGTGAACTAAATTTTAAATGGTAAGAAAACGGTCAAGAATAATACTCACCGGGTCAGGCGCCCCCTCACATTAAAAATAAAATTTAATTTAGTTTTAAATTCTTTAAGGAAATAATTTAAAATATTTTGTCCAAAAAGATAAGTCTTGGTTTACGCACACCCACACCCACACCCACACCTGAACCAGAGCCCGCCCGCCCGCCCGACCGGACGGCGGCGGCGGCGTGCATGCTTTAGTGCGAAGCACCGCGCGTGTGTGAAATGTATGGTTGCACCAACTAGCCCATAGTCTTAGTCCTCTCCCATACACAAAAGAGTATAAACCCCTAAGGGGCCTCCCTTAGATGCAAATTTCTAAGTAATATGGAGAGGTAACATCTTTAGTTTCTCCAATGTGGGACTAAAGGTTCATTCACAAATAGTGAAAATGTGCTACTTCTCCTTAGTGACCCTTTGGTCCTAAGCCCATTTTATCCAAGACCAATAACAAACATTTAGCCAAGCCCATTTCCTCTAACAATCCCCCACATGAATGAAAATCAAAAATCAGAAAGCGAGAAATACCACTATAGGCGATAGGTGTCCATAAGGTCTTTAACCTTTGCTTAGTGAGAAATTACCGGAACTACTTGATGGACAGTGAATGCGATGTCTTGAACTGCCATCGTTTGGTGTAGTTCATCAATAACTTCCACGCGTGATATCACTGTAGGTGTTGTCAAGTTCGTTCCTTTGTGTCCATTTTGGCCCTGGACGTATCCCGTTTTTCAGAATGCTCTAGAGAATCAACTCAATTCTCATAGGAAGCGGCCCACTTCCACATTCATATAAGTGATTTATATCAAGGGTGTTTACTGCTATACCCCACTTCAATCTTAAATTGAAACTATAAAACTCATTAAGACTTAATAAAAAGTCATCATTCACATGCAGTCACACTATCACATCTACACCATAGGGAAGGGACAGAGAATGAAATTCTCTGATAGTGTTTCCTTTAACCCACCACAAATTATTTGTCTTATTCAAAACCTTGATCTTGGGATGTCCAGTCAGCAAGGTTGAGTATCCTTCATGGCAAGTTTATTTAATGAGATTAAGCCCCATCCCCCTCGATGCATTACTAACTATCTCCTTGGATAAACATTTCGTCAAAGGGTCCGCGATATTCTCCTTAGACCTCACAAAGTCAACATAAATAACGCCAGTTGAGATTAGTTGTTTTAGAGAATTATGTCATCAACGAATGTGTATAGACTTCTCATTATAGTTGTTGTTTTTAGCATTAGCTATTGCATCTTGACTATCACAATGTATAGATATAGCTGGCACAGGCCTATGCCAAAGAGGAATGTCTTCTAAAAAACATCTTAGCCAAGCGGATTCCTCTCCTGCTTTATCTAACGCAATAAAATCCGATTTCATAGTGGATCGAGTTATACATGTCTGTTTGGAACTCTTCCAAGATACAGACCCACATGCTAGAGTGAACATATATCCACTCGTAGACTTAGACTCCTCTGAGTCTAATATCCAGTTTGCATCACAAAATCCTTCAAGGAATGCAGGGTATCTCTTATAATTTAAACAAAAGTTCAAAGTGTACTTCAAGTACCTTAACACTCTAATAAGTGCATCCCAATGCTCCTGCCCCGGATTACAGGTATACCTACTTAACCTACTCACAACATAAGAAATGTCCGGTCTCATACAATTTATCAAATACATTAGACTTCCTATAACACGTGAGTATTCAAGTTGTGAAACATTACCCTTATTCTTTTTGAGTCTATAACAAGGATCATATGGAGTACAAACAGGTTTACAATCAAACTGGTTATATTTTCTAAGCAGAGATTCAACATAATGAGATTGACTAAGACTATATCCATTAAAATTTCTTATAATTTTCATCCCTAAGATCACATCAGTGGGACCTAAGTCTTTCATGACAAAGTTCTCATTTAGCATGCTCTTTGTGGAATTAATTACATCCATGTTTGTACCAAGTATAAGCATATCATCAAAATACAAGCATACAATCACACAGGCATCATTCACAAGTTTAGTATAAACACACTTGTCAGATTCATTAATTTTAAAACCACTATAAATCATTACATGATCAAATTTTTCATGCCACTGTTAGATGCTTGTTTCAAACCATACAAAGATTTTCTTAGTTTACAAACTTTGTTTTCACAACCTTTCACTATAAAGCCCTCAACAAACTGCCCGTTATGACTAGTATAAGCATAATACTAGTCACCCTCAAACGAACTCAACAAAAATTTAGATAACAGAAGGGAAGTAAACAAGCAGTGCGCAAAACAAAGCAGGAAGAGGGGAAAAGAAGGATAGATAGTAGCAGCTTCTGGTGTAAGTTCAAATGAAAAGTTCTGGTTCCTTTTATAGGCGAGAATATGAGAGAAATCAGCCAGTAATCAATGAGAATTAATTTTATAATTAATCAAAAAAATTATTTGGGAATTAAATTTTGAACGGTAAGAAAACGGTCAAGAATAATACTCGTCGGTTCAGGCGCCCGCCAACATTAAAAATAAAATTTAACTTAGTTTTAAATTCTTTAAGGAAACACCACACCCGCACCCGAGCCCGAGACGACCCGACCGGACGGCGGCGGCGTGCGTGCTTCAATGCGAAGCACCATGCGTGTGTGAAATGTATGGTTTCACCAACTAGCCCATAGCCTTAGTCCTATCCATACACAAAAGAGTCTAAACCCCTAAGGGGCCTCCCTTAGATGCAAATTTCTAAATAATATGGAGACGTAACATCTTTTGGTTTCTCCAATGTGGGACTAAAGGTTCATTTAGAAATAGTGAAAATGTGCTATTTTTCCTTAGTGACCCCTTGGTCCTAAGCCCATTTTATCCAAGACCAATAACAAACATTTAGCCAAGCCCATTTTCTCTAACATTTTCATTTGTTTATTGTGCATCTTTTTATGTTTACTTCAATAGATTATGGAGAACATCGATTTGAGTAAGTTTAAGACATTATCTAAAAAAATGGTACAACAAAACATATAGTGGATGGTAATTTGAATGTAAAACATAAATTCAAATTTATGAGCAGTTGGAGCCATGTGAATGAATATTACATTATAGTGGTAGAAATTGATATTGCAGCACGTTTGCTTTGTGATACTTGTGGTTTTTCTTCTGTATTTCAATTTGATTTCAAGAATGTGGATCAAAAATTAAGTGAAGCAATTTATGAGAGGTGGTGGAAGAAGACAAAAACCGTCGAGGTCAGGAGAATTATGAAGAGGACCCTGAGAATAGAAAAACTTGGAGACATGATAGGGTATTCCAAATTTGAAGATGCACTTCCAGGAATTCAATCGGAAATTATTAATCGTGAAACAACAACTCCACAAAGCCAAACGACAATACAACTAGATGGTGATGATGAAAATGCTACAATGTATGAAGGTTCACAATTTACCCCTGGTGAATCTTCCAACGGGTCATGAAGAAGACCATTTTTTTACCATAAATATGAGAGGGGTCCAGGTAGAGATTTATCTAAACGAAATAGACGTGAGGTTAGATCGAGAAATGAAGGAATAAAGGAGGTGATCAAATTTCTTAAAAAAGATAGTTAACAAAGGTTTCAATTTCTTAAAGAAGATAGTCAACAAAGGATGTCCAAATATGACGAAGATGCTGAGAATTTTAGAACGTTAGCAATTAGCAATGATATCTTCGCAAGAAACCAACAACAAGAAACGGCTTGAAGATATTAGCCATTAATCTGGATATGTTGCATGAGCATGAGAGGCCAGTCGTTAGAGGAATGTAAAATAAAATTATGATTCATCTTGGCTATCCCCAGCGTTATTGAATTCACCTAAAATTTATTTGTATTAATTAGTAGTGTTAAGTTTAAGTATTTAATCGCTAGTGTTAGATTTAAGTTATTTAAAAGATTTTACCTTAGAAGTAAATTTTATTTGATGTTTTAATCAATGTAATTTCCTTAAAAAAATGTAGCATTTTTATGTAAATTAATGAATGAACTTCTCTATTTAAATGGTGTTTACTGCATTTTAGTTCAATCAATCTCTTAATTCAAATTTCAAATATAGTCGTTGGCACCTAGTGTAAGAGGAGTGTAACAAAAATTAACAAAACCCCGAACGACTATTTTTTTTAAAAAATATAGTCGTTTGGGAATAGTTGTATTTTCCAATAAAATAAAACCCCAACGACTAATTTTTTTCCATATAAAACAACGCACTTGAGCATCAGTTCCTTTACAGAAAACAGAAGCAACATGGAGTGTTTTAAGGGAATTATCTTATTCTTCTTCTGAGTCATTTATAAGTTTTGTTTATGTACAAACGTTTAAAATCTAAGTAATTTTGGTTTATATTATCAGTGTTCTTTTGTCGTCAAATGCGATGTATGTCAGTCAGAAAATCACAGAAGCGCCTTGTGTTCATTTCTCAACTCGTAATGTTCAACAAAAGACTGTGACGGGTGGTGCAAGGTATTAAAGTCGGATAAATAGAAAAATGCAGGGAGGTTATTCGTCAAATGCCAAAAACCAACTTGTGGAGCATTTGAATGGCTAGATTTACTAATCGAGGAAAGTAACTTTGATGCAATTTCATCTTTTCTATTAACGATTACGCCTTGCTACTACAAAAAAATGATAAAATTTTTAGACATACAAGTGAATAACAACAAACAATGTCAGCCTTCAAGTTCAACTTCTCCAACCACTTGGAAAAAAATAAGTTTGAAGCCAAATAAACTAAATCAAGTTCCGGTCACGAGCTCTACAACCACTTGGGATAAAAATATGTTTGAAGTTAAAGAAACCAATGTAACTCCTTGTAAAAGGAATATTCATTCGTAGTTTTTCTTTAAAAAAGTGTTATCAACACAAACTCGAATGAGCGGATGTGATTTAAGTTACAAATTGAAATTTTTTATCTACAAGTATTTACTAATTAAATTATTAATCTAAAATTTACAAAAAAAACTCATTTTTACATTACATCGTGGCCGGGGAGAATCGATGTAATGAGAGTGTGAATTATGCCGCATGAGTGTAAGTGGAGTGTATGATTAAAAAGATCAAACAAACATTTTTACGCGGCGCCAATAAATTAAGCGTTGAGAGATTGCGCCCTACCATATGGCGCTGGACAGGGAATCGTTTGGCGCTGATTCTCCGAATTTTCTGTTTTGCGCCATATCGTTTGGTGCCACAGAGTTGATTCCAAATAACGTTAAACCAACCATTTGGAGGTAATATGAAAATGACACTTTAGACAATGCTTTTTGTTGTGAAAGTTGAATTGTGAACGCGCATAAGAGTAAGCTTTAGATCGGCTATATAACAGTTGTATCCAACCAATCTTATATAAACCCCTTATTACCTCAATAACCTCACACCTTTCTTACACAAATTAAAATATTACAAGTTTCTACCTATATCTAAAATATATTTTTCTCTTCTTTCAGTTTCACTAAATTTAATTTTCTGCTAAGTGATCCCAATTTTGATATTTTTGATGAAAAGATGGAAATGGAAAATGAACAATATACCGAAGAGCAACAAAAGGATTTGCATATGATGCAAGAATTTGATAATGAGTCAGATGAGGATAAATAAAAGAGATCCACTATGTAACAAATATATTCAAGGCAAATACCTACCCCACCAGAGTCAAAACAAGTACTCCCTCCATCCCTAATATAAAAGTAGAATTAGCCTAATATCTTGGATTAAGAAAAAAATTTGATTTCATAAATATCCACCCTCTTTCCTGTCTTACCCCTTACTGTATTCCCAAAACTAGAAACATTAAATTAATTGTGATGATTCTCAAGTATCATAAATAAGGGTATACGTGGAAAAAGCAGCCTTGGAATTGGAGTTCCTCAATCTAATGAGACTACAAAATTTCTAAATTCCGCTTTTATAATAGGGACAAATGGAGTATTTACAAGAACATGGAAATATTGAGGAAGAGAATTTCACCACTAGAAGCTGATTCAAGATTATTTCGTTTTTGGCTGAGTGTACTCTGATCAAGATTGTCAGTGTCGATTCTGCATGGGTTGCAATTTGTTGGTTAGAATTATTGCAGAGCTTTATCAAGTATAACCTAATCTTAGTTATTTGTATGATGTATGACATATTCGAAGACATAGTTCTGAGCAAAAAGTGACAACAACCTTAAGGATTCTATGTTATGAGATGCCGACGGATACCACCGATGAGTATATTGTATAGGTATAACAACAACATTCGCAAATCTATCAATATTTTGCGAAGCAATAGTCAATCATTTTGGTCCCAGGTTTTTACGAAAACCATATCAAGATGATATTAAATGAATACTCATGGAAATGGGTTTTCCAGGAATGCCAAATAGTTTTGATTGCATGTATAAGATGTGGCAGAACTACCATATTAATTTGCAACGTTAGAAACAGAAAATGCCCCAAAAATGCATGCCCCGTTGGGAAAATGCCCCGCAAAGTTAAAATTCTGGGAAAATACCCCACCGTCACATTTTCCATCCAAATAGTCAATATCACGAGATTGACTGGTCAAATTCTCATGAAACGAGATATCGGTTACAAATAAAATTACCAAGTTGCCCGTTCCGACCCTTACACGTGTGAAATAATAATACAAATCCTTAGCCGTGTGATGTTTTTAATACACGTGTTAATGTGGTACACGTGTTTATGCCTTGTTCAATAGAAGAACACGACTAGGGTTAAGTTTCTCTTCTTCTCCCTTTTCTACAGCCGCCCCCCTCTACATCCGCCTCCCTTCTCAAATCACAACTGAAAACCCTAGCCTCCATTCTTCTTCAGTGAAAACCCTAGCCTCCCTTCTTCTTCTTCAAGTCCTCGTTCTTACCCAGTCTGTGACTCAATCGTCGTCGTTCACAGGAGCTACTGAAGACGTGTTCTTTCTGCTCTTCCTGTTCACATCAGTTGATGAATTCATTACAATCTTAGTAAGAAACATGCAACCCTATGATTATATTGCATTATTCAGTAAGTTAATTTGATTTTTAATGAAATGTGATTTTCTAGGGTTTTCAAAATTTGGGGCTTTTTTTTGTTTTGTCTGTCTTAATTGGGGGTTTTCTGTGGGGTTTTCCGATTCTGTTTTTACTCTAAATTGGGGGGGTTTCACTGTTTTTTTTCTTAAATTATTGTTCATCAATTAGGTTTTTTTTTTTAATTGTTGAAATTGAATGTTGGTAATTACAGAAATATTTTGATGGAGTAATTTGGGTTTTTTTTTTTCCTGTTTTGTCTATCTTAATTTGGGGTTTTCAATGTTGATGAAATTGGTTATTTTTTTTTATTTGGGGGTTTTCAATGTTGATGAAATTGTCTGTATGTCATAATTTGTTTTTTTTTTTTTTTTTTCTGTTTTTTCTATCTTAATTGGGGATTTTTAATGTTGATGAAATTGGTAAAAAATTTTTGGAATTGGGGGTTTTCAATGTTGATGAATTGTCTGTCTGCCATAATTTGTCGTTTTTTTTTTCTGTTTTGTCTATCTTAATTGAGGTTTTTCAATATGGATGAAATTGATATTTTTTTTTGGAATTAGGGTTCAGTGAAGATTAAGGAAGGAAGAAGAAAGGGATCAAGCAATGCATCGGGATAAACAGTATGGTTTCTATTGTTTGTAATTATTGGTTTCAGTTGTGTATATCTTTGTAAAACAAAAACAATGTTGTTAATTAATATGAATATTTGTTGTTTTTTCTGTTTGTAACCAAAATTGCTGTCTCAAGAACAATGTTGTTTAACTGTTGTGTTGAAAATGAATTTTTGTTACCAAAATTGTTGTCTGTTTTGAAAGTGTTGTCTGATTTTTATTATGTTTTTATGCTACTAGGGTTTTGAAAAAGAATTTTGTTTAACTGTTGTGAATGGAAGACATGAGGGTAGAAAACTTTATTGTGATGATGTTGCTAGCCAAGATATCTGTTTTAGTAAGTTTAAAGAAATGGTAAGGTGGAGATGTTGGATCTAACCCTAAGAAGAAAGGAGCAACCACTGAATGTCAGGTGGATGGTGAGTCATTTGTTGAAAAATATGTAGTTTCAAAGAGGATTAGGAAGAAACATGCAACATCTACTTCAACTGCAGGAACAACTTCCTCTTCAAAAAGAACTGCAACCACTACTTCTTCTTCAGTGGTTGCCGGGAAAAACAAGAAAGCAAAGGCCTCTAGAAATATCAAAGTGAACCAAAACTTTACTGCAAGTTCAGGTTCAGGTTCACATGTGGAAGTTAATTTTAAACAATCATTCAACACTTCAGAGACCTCTTCCAAAAGGCAAAGAAAGGCCAAGGTTCCATATGATGTTTGATTTGTTTATTCTCTTCTTGGATTGTGCTTTTTTGATTTTAGAACATTTGATGGTCTTTTAGACATTCGTAATGATGTTAAATGTGTCTTTATTTAGAGACAACTAGTAGTGGATATTACTTTATTTTGAGAATCCTATATGTTGGATTAGTAATTTAGCATCTTATGTGTGTGTTTGTGTTTTTTCAATTTTATCTTATGTTTTAGTGTACAGGTGATTTTGTGTCAAATCCGTGACTTTGTGTAGTGTGAAACTGCCACGTATGACCTGCCACGTGTCCCACTGCCACATGTCCAACTGTCGAGATGCAAAATGTTGTTATCAAACTGCCACGTGGAAAAATAAAAAAAGTCAAACTGCCACGTGTTAATATCCTGATTCAGTCAAACTGCCACGTGTTAACATCCTATTCATTCAAACTGCCACATGTCAGAATCTTGTGAAATTAGGGGACATGTTAGGTATTTCTATAAAAGATTTGAGTATATTTACATAACTTTAATCCATACCGTTCATTCATGGAGGTTGTCACATGTCGAAATCTGGAAGAAAGGGTAATTTTGTTTGAACTCCCACACATATGAACACACATGTGTGCCTAGTTTGACTACTTAAACACCATTTGGATGGAAAATGTGACGGTGGAGTATTTTCCCAGAATTTTAATTTTGAGGAATATTTTCCCAACGGGACATGTATTTTTAGTGCATTTTTCCAATTACCCCTTGTTTTAACTAGTTATTCTGTGTGATTTAAATTTCATTTAATAAAAAAATGGATTAATTTAAAGCTGACTATTACATTTAATTAAGTTTAAACTAACCGATATATTTAAGCTCCACTAATTATTAACTTAAACAAAATATTACACTTAAGTTAAAACTAATGATTATTTAATTTAAGTTGATTAATTATAACGAAGTAAGAAAATTAACTACATGCTTTGAACAAAAACTATTCAATAATTGTAATGCTCATCTTCATTATCTTCAACAGAGTCTCAAAGGTGGATAATTTCTTGGTTTTCACCTTCTTCCATTTATTTTTGTAACTTGTTAAACTCCCTTTTCCATGAACTAAATTGTTGCGGATTCATTTTGAAGTCTCTAACAAAAGAATCTTCTTCATGTTAATGTTAGAGGAATGTCTCCCTTGCGAAAGATGATTTTTTTATGATCTGCTTTGCCACATAACTACAATGTACTTATCTAGCAAGTTTGCTTGCACCCTGGTATCCATAAGTACTCTTTTTTGTATCCATATGTACCCGTTCATGTTAAATTCAGTCGAAGAAAATGATCCTTCTTGCTTAGAGTTTTGATCCCGAACTTTAATTTTTTGGTATTACCATGAACATTGAGAATGGAATTTGAATGCTTAAAGGGATTAACAGCAGGTGTATCAGTAGAACTTGGGGTGTTTAGTTTGTTTCTGTAAGCCGGTTAGAAATGCTTGAGAAATAGGTGTAGCAGGTTTAGGCTATCACAAAACCATCCAACAAAGTTGGTCAAATCTGTTAATCGCTTTAAGGATGTTGTAACAAATTTTATATCGGAAACCTTTACCGTGAATCCTCTCTGCATTTCCGCTCCTGAAATTTTCAAAATCAATCTAATTTTAAGGTTAACAAGATAAAAAACCATTTTTATATTTAAAATTATTTAATTGTTCTTACCATATTAATATCAGTTTAACCGCTCGTCTGTTTTGATTGGCTTGTATGAACGTAGCAACATACAAGCTCACTTCTTTGTTTATCGTGTGAAAACAACTTGACAACTTTAAATAATCATCTGTTAGAATTAAAAAGTGATTTATTACCAAAAATTGTTTTGTTACCTAATTTATCTTGATGGGACCAAATGGTCACTAGCCTATATTGGGGGTGGAAATAACAAATCCACTTTTCGCTTCTATGTGAATGAGAAACCTTTGGTTTTCCCACATGGGATAAACCAAGGATGAAGTCTATCTATATTACCACTAAAGTTGCTTCTAAGGGAAAATACTTGTGGATTGGATATAGACTAAGGGAATGGGCTAGTGGGCAAATTCACACATGTGCGGTGCTTCGCACCGAAGCACGCACGCGGGCCGCGGGCTTGCGGAGCTTGTGTGTGCTTGCGTGTGTTTTTGCGTGAGCTGGCGTGAGCCGTCGTATGCTTGGCGTGAGTCGGTGTGTGCCCAGCATGTGCCTATCAAGACTTAATGGTTTTTTATTTTAAATTCCTATAATAAATAAAAACCGTTTTATTATTTATGAGAATTTATGGAATTAAATAAAAAGATTTTTCATAAATACAATTTAATTCTCTTCTCTAAAATTTGCCTATAAAAGAAAAAGAAAATTTCATTTTCAACTTACCCCAGTCGCAGCTACTATCCTAACGACTTTTCCCCTCTTCTCGCTTTGTTTGCGCACGTAGTTTTATTTTTCTATAAATCTTATTCTGTTATTAAGTTCGCAAAGGGCCAACGAGTTTTGCTAACTGGGTTGGTATCAGGTGGTTTTATCCTGGATTCGATTTGTCATCTCTAAAGGTATAGCAACACTTTTCTAAAGGTGTACCTGACAAATATCGAGTTAAGGGCAGTCTGTTGAACATGCAACTCCATCTCTCTGTGCTTGTGTGATTGTCTGAAGTGTGCTATCTGTTCTAACCCTTAACATATTTCAAGCTTCTGTTTGGTTTGTTCACTGTTACAGGAATTTTCTCCAACAATCTTAACTCGATACATTATTTTTCTGTAACAATAAAAACGAGAAATAATTTTTGGGCGTTGGCAAAATGTTCTTTCTTTCTTGGGACTGTATATCTTCTTTCTTTTCAATTGGTGAACTATAGAATCCCTATATGTGTGACGAATGAGGTGATCCAAGACGTATGTTGATATCATGAGGAAGATGCAGATCTTATAAATCACTCGTACAAGAAAGACTTCAGTCGAAAAGTGCATTTTGATAGCAATTTTGATCTTTACAAATCGAGATCCACGAATTAGAGAGATACCCTTTGCTGTAGAATGGGTTACGAAGACTGGGTGTTTAAGAAATATACAAATGGAAATCCCTGCTGCCGTAATTCAACAGAATAATTGGTGTTTTCTCTCTCTGTAATTTAAATGGAAAAAAATAAAATAAAATGATGGTGATTCTCCCTTTCTTATATCTTTCGGTACTAGTATGTTTAACAGATGCATCATCATCGTTTAATAATGTTCAACCATTTCATTTGACGAGGGGTATGTTCCTCTTTTTGATTTCAATCATCATCGTGCGTCTGATGAGCTCGGTATTAAATATGGGTATGAATCAAATTCATTGTATATATCGTGATTAAATTGGATTGATGTTTGCTAAAACTAGTGATTGCAGTGAATGTAGTAAACTGTTTGTTAAATCATCTATGAATTAATTCTTGAATCTCTGGAAGGAAGGACATGAAATAGGATTTTAGGAACTCTCAAATACTCATCTCTGCCTCTAGCAAAGAGTGCACTGAAAGTGTTTGGGAAAATGTTTGAAAGAAAACAGTTATCGTTTGAATTGCCGTAGCTGAGATGTCGAGTCTGCTGCCGAGTAATTGGTCGAGCAATTAGTGTAGATTACAGGGTTTCCTTAATTTGGCTTTGTTTGTTCATCATGTCTCTTGAACGTTGAACCTTTGGTAATGTGGAGAACAAAAACTTAGAAGGTGCTGCTGCTGAAATGATTCTTATCGACCATTCAAATCCCAATATTTGCAAATGATGTTAGCTTTCAATTCTTCTTCACCCTTTCTACTCTTTTGGGTGAAACAAATTGAAACGTAAGGTTTTTGCTGTATAGTGCAAAAGGATTCTTCACCCACTATGAGATTCATTTCTCATAAAACAAATTGAAACGTAAGGTATACCCACTAATGTTATCCCGGGAATTGAGTACAATTAAATTAAAGAGAAACTTTGGTACTTAACTCATTTCGTTAGTTGTTTCTTTGACCTCGCCAATCATACGGTGTCAAGGGACGACACATAACGTGAAAATGAGCATTCTAGCATGAGATGCCAATAAAACTAGCCCAATAAAATTATAAGGGATGATCAAATAAACTTGGACTCTCAATTGGATTGGGATCGAGTTTAAGGTCATAGAAAGGTGGTCATTCGGGGCTCGTTTGTTTCCTTCTTCTTCGTCGGACAGAAGGTGTTCAATTGGTGTCTAATTGTGAATCTGGATTATCTGCTTCTGGTGGTTTTCGGAGGCAGTTTTCTTGGTCGTTAAATTGCGGAATATTCGGAGGCAGTTTTTTTGGTCGTTAAATTGCGTAATTTTCGGAGGCAGTTTTCTTGGTCATTAATTGCGGAATTTTCGGAGACAGTTTTCTTGGTCGTTCTAAAGGAAGCAACATAAACTGGGTAGCAACGATAATCAGGTATGATTTATTAATTATAATCATAATATATTTTTTAATATATGAATCGTATGCATGATGTCTTGAATTTATTAGAACGGTTAAAACACTAAATTTAAGGCATAAATCAAGACAATTTTCATTCGCATAATAAAACGTAGTTATCATGCGCTAAAATGAATTCACATGGAGCATGCGTAGAGTTGATTATTTGATTATAAATAAATCATATTCATATTAAATTAAGCAATATTTTATAGAAATCGTGAGGATTATTTATAGAGAAATAAAATAAAATAATGCTAAATTATTATGAAAAATCAAAAGAACAAGTTTTTTGGTACAGTGTCTGAAGTCAAAGTGGTAACCAATGTGAGAGACTGGTGGGTAGACTCTGGTGCTACCAAGCATATCCGCGGAAACAAAGATGTGTTCACCTCCTATCAGAAGGTAGAGGAAGGCAAAGTTGGGCAGAGGGTAACTCGTCCGCAGCACGGGTTGCGGAAAAAGGCAAAGTTGGGCTGAAACTCAATTTTCGGCAAAACTCTCACACTGAAGAAATTGTTCATGTTCCGGACATCTGTAAAATTCTTGTATCTTGTAGTATATTAGATGATAAGGGTTTTTATGAAACTGGAAAAAATAGTGTAACTCAGTGGAAAGAGTTATAAGACAGAGGGTTTTTATAAATTAGATGTAACCTCAATGTAATTAAATAAAATTGATTCCTTTTATATTTATGTGTCATTGAATGTTTGACATAGCAGACTTGGTCATATTATTCAATGATCAATCTGGCGAGCATAGGCTGCATTCCCAAATTTAATTTGGAAAGTAAACATAGAGGTTAAATATGTTTAAATTTAAAATATGTAAAAATGTCTTATAAGAAAAATGTTCAGGAAAAATTCTAAACCCATAGAATTAATTCCTCAGACCTAGTTGACTTGAACTCAGTTCAAATTAAAGGTGAAAATATAATCCCTTAAGGAGATGAAGAAGCAATGAATTAGTTCAAGACTACCTGCGAACTTGTGGGGGGAGGTCGTCCTCTCAGTTTGGTATATCCTGAACAAAGTACTTATTAAAAGATCAGATATATCTCCAACTGAATTATAGAAAGGTAGACAACCCTTTTATGCATACTTCATAAATGTGGGGGGTGCTTGGCTAAGATTTCTATCCCTCCACCTAAGAGGACAAAGATTTGACCCAAAACTGTTAATTGTATCTTCATAGGATATCCTGAACACAATTCAGATTATATGTTTAGGGTTGTGAGTTCTGATACTTCAGAAATTGATATGAATACCGTTAAGGAATCTAGGGATGTTGTGTTCTTTGGAAAAAATTATTTTTCCTTGAAACCTGAATCTCTCATGATATGTGTTGATCCTCTAGATGTCCTTTCTACGTGTCACCCTCTACTTCTATAGGAAGATGAAGTTGAGTCTTGAAGAGACAAAAGATTTAGAATAAAGAAATCTTTAGTGCATGAAAATTTTGATCATGTAATGATTTCTAGTGGGTTTAAAATAAATGAATATGACAAGTATGTTTACACTAAACTTGTGAATGATACCTGTGTGATTGTATGCTTGTATGTTGATAATCTAATTATACTGGATACAACCATAGATGTAATTTATTCCACTAAGAACATGTCGAATGAGACCTTGACATGAAAGAATTAGGTCCCTCAGATGTAATCTTAGGGATGAAAATTAGAAGAGAGTCTAATAGATATAGTCTTAGACAATCTCATTACATTGAATCTGTACTTAGAAAATATAACCAGTTTGATATGAGCATTGGGATGCACTTTTAGAGTGTTAAGGTACCAAAAATACACTCTAAACTTTGTTTGAGTTATAAGAGATACTCTGCAGTCCTTGAAGGACATTGTAATGCAAACTGGATAGCAGACTCAGAGGAGTCTAAATATACGAGTGGATACGTTTTCACTCTAAGATGTGGATCAGTGTCTTGGAAGAGTTCCAATCAGACCTGTATCGCTCGGTCCACTATGGAATCCGAGTTTATTGCATTAGATAAAGCAGGAGAGGAAGCCCGCTTGGCTAAGATATTTTTTAGAAGACATTCCTCTCTGGCATAGGCCTGTGCCAGCTATATCTATACATTGTGATTGTCAAGCTGCAATTGCTAATGCTAAAAACAACAATATAATGGAAAATCCATTTATATTCGGAGAAAACACAATTCTCTAAAACAACTAATCTCGAATGGCGTTATTTCTGTTGACTTTGTGAGGTCTAAGGAGAATATCGCGGACCCTTTGACGAAAGGCTTGTCCAAGGAGATAGTTAGTAATGCATCGAGGGGGATGGGACTTAAGCTCATCAATTAAAACTTGCCATGAAGGATACTCAACCTTGCTGACTGGAGATCCCAAGATCAAGGTTTTGAATGAGACAACTAATTTGTGGTGGGTAAAAATTAAACACTATCAGAGAATTGTTTTCTCTGTCCCTTCCCTATGGTGTAGACGTGATAGTGTGACTGCATGTGAGGATGACTTATAGTAAAGTCTTAATGAGTTATATAGTTTCAATTTAAAATTGAAATGGGGTGTAGAAGTTAACACTCTTGATATAACTCACCTATCTGAATGAGGAAGTGGGTCGCTTCCTATGAGAACTGAGCTGATTCTCTAGAACATTCTGAGAAACGGAATATGTCCAGGGCCAAAACGGACACAACGGCGTGAACTTAACAGCACTCTTGAGAGATATGTCGCGTAAGGAGCTGTTGATGAATTACACCAAACGATGGCAGTTCAAGACATCGCATTCACTGTCCATCAAGTAGTTCCGGTACTTCTCACTAAGCAAAGGTTCAATTCCATATGGTCACCTATTGCTTAAGAGGTATTTCTCGTTTTCCGTTTTTCTGATTTATCGCTTTCTTCATTCATGTGGGGGATTGTTAGAATTAAAAAGTGATTTATTACCAAAAATTATTTTGTTACCTAATTTATCTTGATGGGACCAAATGGTCACTAGCCTATATTGGGGGTGGAAATAACAAATCTACTTTTCACTTCTATGTGAATGAGAAACCTTTGGTTTTTCCCACATGGGATAAACCAAGGATGAAGTCTATCTATATTACCACTAAAGTTGCTTCTAAGGGAAAATACTTGTGGATTGGATATAGACTAAGGGAATGGGCTAGTGGGCAAATTCACACATGTGCGGTGCTTCGCACCGAAGCTCGCACGCGGGCCGCAGGCTTGCGGAGCTTGTGTGTGCTTGCGTGTGTTTTTGCGTGAGATGGCGTGAGCCGTCGTATGCTTGGCGTGAGTCGGCGTGTGCCCAGCATGTGCCTATCAAGACTCAATGGTTTTTTATTTTAAATTCCTATAATAAATAAAAACCGTTTTATTATTTACGAGAATTTATGGAATTAAATAAAAAGATTTTTCATAAATACAATTTAATTCTCTTCTCTAAAATTTGCCTATAAAAGAAAAAGAAAATTTCATTTTCAACTTACCCCAGTCGCAGCTACTATCCTGACGACTTTTCCTCTCTTCTCGCTTTGTTTGCGCACGTAGTTTTATTTTTCTATAAGTCTTATTTTGCTGTTAAGTTCGCAAAGGGCCAACGAGTTTTGCTAACTGGGTTGGTATCAGGTGGTTTTATCCTGGATTTGATTTGTCATCTCTAAAGGTATAGCAACACTTTTCTAAAGGTGTACCTGACAAATATCGAGTTAAGGGTAGTCTGTTGAACATGCGACTCCATCTCTCTGTGCTTGTGTGATTGTCTGAAGTGTGCTATCTGTTCTAACCCTTAACATATTTCAAGCTTCTGTTTGGTTTGTTCACTGTTACAGGAATTTTCTCCAACAACGTCTACCTAGGTTTAGTGTTTATCCATAAATTTTTGCATGAATGTTTTGTCAAAAGGTGAATTATTGTTGTTGCACACCATTGATAGAATCTAGTGTAATAAACATAACTCTTACTAATAGATTCATTATCTTCTATAAGAAATTTTGAACCAAAAACTTTGTTGCTAGTTTAGGAGGATTGGGATGATCCATCCATATTGATAGAAAATTAGTGTAACATTAGAAGAGATATGTGTGAGATCAGAGATATACAAAAAGTGTTAGTAAAAATGAGGTTAGATTGGATAATTATAAGAGTTCAAATTTTAGTCGTTGGATGTTATAGGCGCGGGGAAGGTCTATTATTACCGCTATGTGCAAATGTACATATTTGTACATTTGCCAATCCACTTTGTCAAATAGTCAACTCCACAGGTAGTTTATAAATGACAAATTGTGACACTACAGCACCCACAGGACTTGCCCTTAGAAGGTTGTTCTAAAATCTACCTGTACCGCCCAACTTTATGGACTTAGCCTCTCCTTTACATTTTAAAGGACGTTAATTAAATACCTTTTGAAAATGTCCCTTCCGTCTAATATATATTTTTTAAAATCGGTTTCAATGGGGAATTGTTTGCATATTTTTCGAAAATAATAAAAAATTAAGTGGTAGATAAGTTTAAAAATATATTTGTTTTTTGCTGATTCGATCTCTAACTCGGTACGAATCAGATGTCAGACCATTTGTTTTTTAGCTTGAGCTAGATCTGACTCGTTATCTAGTTCAGATCTAATCCCTGATTCGGACTTCTTTGAATCAGGGAACAAAATACACCTGATTTATAGGACCAAGCCACTGATTCGTATATTTTTTGAGTCAGTTAAGTTATATCGGACTTAAAAAATAAACACATTGAGTCAGATTCAGATGAATCAGATGCTTTCAGTCAGATCCAGACGAATCAGATCCATAAAGAAAAATGATGTAAGACACTGTCACCGTAATGAGTGATAGGGCAACGACGATAAGGGGGATGTGTGATGGCAACGACGATAAGGGGGATGCGATGGAGCTAAAATTGAAAACCCTAATGCAATAGTAATATTACGCCAGTCTGGCCGAGATAAGCCTATGCGGAGAAGAGAGAAATGGGCTCAGGACACTATTACCATGACTTGGACGTGTTAGGGTCTAGATAAGAACCCAACAGAGTGACCGCCGTGTAAACCCGTTTGCAGTAGCCCATTAAAACCCAAACATTTACATAATATCTGACATTTTCTATTTGGTTTTTCTTACTCACCGTTCCACTTATTTACTGGATCACATAAATACCACCCAAAGAAAATGACGGATGGACAGTGGACAATACACTATGTTACAGTTGACACTCAAATTGTAGTCCTTTTACCTTCTATTTTTTTAATCAAACTCCCAGGGAGAAAAAAAATTAAAATTGAAAAAACAAGCTTTAACTATGTGCAAATACGAATGGACAAACCATTATATGAATTCCTGTATCTAAACAAAAACCAAGTGGAGATCAAACCAAATGCAAGATCACAATTTCATCTCTCTATTGGTTGTTCCAATTTTATGCCTCCATCAATACTTATTGAAATATTATTCATCCTGGTTAATGCATGTCCTGCTCTATCATATAGAACTGGTGGAATATATCCTTTTCTTAGTATATAAACCCATTCATCTCATTTTACTTAATTTCATCCCAAGCTAACTACACTCCTATCTTAAAACTTATTAGAGTATCTATCAATATCTGCTACAATTAATATGGCAAAAGCAATTAGCATGGTATAAACTTTTCTTAGACTAGGGTTCCTCCTACTAGTTTTAATTGGGATGACACAAATTGTTGGGGCTCAGGTTGAAACTGAACTCAAGTGTTCTGCAGACAAGTTCTATAATATTTTTAGGCACAATATTATGCAATTGACTATATTTTTTCCTCGTTACTTGAAGAGTGTCAAAATCATTAAAGGTGATGGCAAAAGCTTGGATTCCATTAGACAATAACAATATGTATTACCAGGTAAGAAAATCATAAACAAATCCTTATATTTTTTCTGTACCGATATACTATCATTTTTTTGTTTATTTAATCTATTTTCGACTTAAAAAAAATGATAGTATATCTTTTGACACGGAGATAGTATTATTTTGTTTAATTTGTAATGAAATGAACTAATTTCATATGCACATACAGATGCACCTTCAAAAGTATTGATGCTTGAGGAAATTATTAAATCCGTGGACGAGGAAAACAGGTCTGTCACATTCAGTGTTTTGGGAGGAGATATATTGACTCAATTCAAGAGTGTTGATTTCATAATGGCTGTAACTCCCAAAGATGTTGATAATATTAAAGAGTCTGGTAGCAAAGTGAGATGGTGGGTACAGTACGAGAAACGATCGGAAGATGTTCATAGTCCAGATGGACATATCAGCCTTCTAGGCCTTCTTACTAAAGAGTTGGGTCATTACCTTCTCCAGCAGTAGCCTACTTAAAGATCGACTGACAAGCTCGTTGATGGAATGTTTTCTTTTTTTTTCTTTGAAATGTGCATGGTGTTTTAAAGTTTAGATTTGCTTAGGGGATCTGAACTGTAATGTGTGATGTTATTTTCTTTTCCTAAAATGCATGTAATTAGATGTGTGTACGTATTATGTATATTATGGGCTTTGCTACATTACCATTTTCCTCTTGTTCTTGTTCCAAAAACTCCAAAAGAGCCCGCAAAATATTCTTAATTTACCTCTCTGTAATCCTGGTAATCCACTTCAACAAAATCGAAATCAAATTCAACCATTGCGTTGCAAGGCTTCCAGAGAACATCGCACCAACACGAACAGATCCTAGTACTCCCTCAGTCCCTCACCCTTTGTATTATAAAAGTTGAGATATTTGATGTGTGAATAATTTTTAAAAAAATAAGGAGAAAGGATATTTTTAGATATTTTTTCTAATTATATCATAATGATAATAGAATATTAAAATTTAGAAACGATATACCTTTTAAATTATGACACAAATATTTGTAAATTTTTTATCATTGAAAATTATTTTAAAAACTTACATAACAAATTTAAAAATGACTATCAAATTATACATTTGTCTTATACAAAAATTTAATAATAATAATTAATTAAAAAAATAATTTTAAAAACATTATCTTGTGAAACAAAATTTTAAAATAAATAACTCAATTTTTATAGATGAAAAGGGTATTTATCGTGAGTCCATTGGATTTTGGTGTAGCCACCCCAATATACTTGTAAAGTTGTAATCAACAAACAAAGGGAAGTCAGGTTTCAGTTTTTCATAATCATTGTTCCGGAGAATACCAAAATCCAAGTATTAACTGTTTTGTTATAACTTCAATCATCCAAGATATGTTCCATAACAAAATTAACCAGACAGGCAAATTGAAATCAAATAAAATGTGGTGCCAAAAAAGCTAAGTAGTTCAAAGAAGAGCAGAGTTGAATTTGTTACCTTATACATCTGTTCGTCGAGATCAATAGAGGTTTCTCGAAACCAATACTTTGTTTGTTTGAATCTGATTTGGTTTTGACTCGATTAGAGTTAGAAGCAAATCATTTATTTATTTATTTTTGATGTTTAATTTGGCTCATATATTTAACTCCGAACTATTATTTTGTATCTGACTCGTTAAATTTCAACACATATCTTACTGGATATGAAAGTTTTCTATAACTCTACTTTTTTAATAATTATGAAGTGAGAAGTAATGAGTTAGATTCGGATGAATCAGACCCAAACAAGTCAGTTGAGTGACTTCAAAAAAAAAAAAAAAAAACAAATAAACGCAAGCATAACTTGTTAGGTTTTTGGGGAACTGGCTTAATTTAAGAAAGATAACGTAAACGATTGGTATCTGGATCAAAATTATCTGGCCATGGATATTCATGTTTTGCCTTCCCTGCTTTAGCTAACTCACTAAATTTCTAGCTTTTGAAGCTCTTCTTGTTATGTCTGTTGAATGAAATATTCAGTAATTCTGAAACAGAAAAATCTTGTTTGTATAATGTAACACCCTGAGTTTTAGATTAGGGTCAAATCCATATGAAGATCCGAACTCAAGGCGTTACGGGTTGGAAAGAGACTCAAAGATTTGCTTATATTTTTATTTAAATAAAATTAAAATTTTAAGATGAATCAATAGGAACAATAATCATTTCTTAAGCTTAAATTTATCCTTAACAATATTATCAATGCAACATTTGAAATCAAATTACACTTCAAACAATTACAAGAAAATAATGCAATCAGTAAGCTACTCATTTCTAACTTCCACTTCCAACTTCTATGATATCTGCAAGAATGTCAATTTGGATGAGATGACAGCTCAATAGAATGCGCTCCCATTTTCTAAAGATACGGAAACAAAACTTTTTTTTTTCAAGTAAAAACATATAACAAGAAATATATATAGTACAACTTCAACGAATCAATGATATATGTTCAACAATCACAATATCATTAATTTTCCAATAAATTATCCAATCTTGATTTCATTAATCCACGAGCTCACAACACCGATAAGGTTTCCAACAAATCATGCAATTCATATTTCAACACATGAGTTCAAATAAGAAAACCTTGGTTCGTATTTCCACCTACCGTTTACCTCGGCATGGACAGTCGACATCGATGGATCAGGGGATCATTACCCTATACGTTCTTTGGAATCATTACTCATTCTCTCTCGGGAATAATTACCCTTCGTTAGCATGGAACCAAGTTCCATCTAACGGAAAAACATGAAACTATTTCATTTTGTAATCATTTTTATAAAAAAATTACTACCAAATCATATGACAAACAAGTAGTGATACATTTCATTCAAGCATATACGCAAACAAGAATACAGTTTACAAACTGTAGACATCTTACACTAATTAGCTCATGATGATAACTTTGTCTGATCACCCTCAAATGTTGGGTGAACATTTCTGAAACCATTAGGTTTAACATATCCAAATTTTACAAAAAACTAATGCTCAAACTTAAGATATTAATTTTATAAGATCAACAAAAAAACAACGCAAATTACATCATATTATCAAAATATTCATTGTTAATTCATAATATAATTAAATTAAACAAATCCAAGTCACAACAAAAGGTAACTCACAAACCTACAACTTTTGTTTGTATCCCAAATTATTATAACATCACTAAGATTTCCTAAATCAAGCCAAAACGTGATAAAGAGAAACTGTCCAGAATTTCAGAAAATACTATCTAAATTAAAATAAACATTTAACGGTGAATTTGCGGTGGATTATGTTCCAGATTCAACCAATGATACCTAAACATATCATCTACCAACTTGATAAGCCTGATCATTAATCGGAGATACATATTTATGTAAATAAATTACTCAACCCTACAATACAAAACCATACGGAATAAACACCCCAAAGAAAAACATCAAAAGAGAAAGGGTATCATATTCTACCTGAATTCCATTGATCCTCTACTGATTTTTCCCAATAAAGCTTTCCTCTCAAGAACCCTAGCTCCGATTTATCTTCTTCCCCTTATTTTATGTTTTTAATTTCGCAACTACCTTTCCCCGTATTTATAATAAACCTTACACCAATACAATTATTATTATTAAATTTTATATTTATTATTTTCTTTAGTATTATTTATTATATTTATTTGTTTTTTCATTTTCTATCAATTTTATTACTTATCCAAATAATTAGGAAACTATACTTACAATGAAGCAAAGGCAGCAGTTTACTGTTTTTTTTTTTAGCCAAAATCGACAGGTATAGATTATCATAGCCACATATTCTGGTTCACTAAATTGGGACATTCAACTACAATGGAAAGGTATCTTGTAAAAGACTTGTCGATTCCTGGTTGATGTTATTCGTAAATGAAGAACATTAATCAAAATCGGTCGGATCGGTAAACAAATACATGCCAATTCTTGGTAATAGAAATTTCACCAAAAAAAAGTGAAAGTTTTGATATTACTTTAATCTATAAATTAATCTAATAACTAATATAATTAATTAACACTAATTAATTAGGGGGTAAGACATTAATAAAAATATTTGGACATGAGTTTTTATCTTCAAAATAATTTTTTTTTAATCTTTTCTTATAGACCTCAAATAACTTTCGTAGGCCTTAATTTAGCCAAAGATTTAAACTAGGTTGTCACGAGTACCAGGAACCGGGTGAATCGGGTCTGAGTCCTAAAATTGAACCCATTAACAATATTGGTACCCAATTGTAGAACCGTTAGAACCAGTAAGTTTTCAGGTCCTAACGGGTATTACCCGTCGAGTACCCGAATATGTACTAGTTTTTTACTAATTTTGCTCCAAGGTCTAAGGTTTCACATAAGGTTGTTAATGGGTCTGGTTCTTCTCGGGTACCACTGGACCCGGAAGTAGACCCGATTAAAAAAGACGGATTCGGTTCCTAATTTAGTGAACCCGGAACCAGACCCGATTAAAACCTAAATACCCAACTGAAACGTATATCCGTTGGGTCTTTGAAAATCAATCATATCTTTTGATAAATTTATTTTATCATCTTCCTGTTGACTTGAATCTAATATATTTTTATATAAAGTTTTATTATATGTATATAAATGTTCTAATTAAAGATTATCATCAATATGATATAAGTACATTTAACAGGATTTATAAAAGGGGATACCTGTATTAATGGGGGTGATACCATTTAAACGTTCCGACGGTTAGGATCTTTTAGCATTTATTTATCATATATGTACTAGTATCACCCCCGCTAATAATAGTATCCCCTTTATAAATAGTGCATCTTGGAGAATAATGGATGACTAATAAGACTTCTCCAAGTTGCACAAACTAGTTTGCATTCAAAAACTAATTCAGTTGGTAGACGAGTTAATAGTCGAATCTTGAAATACTTCATCAAACCCTTTTCAATCTTTAGAGAGAGTGACGAGAACAATTCTTAGGGTTTGAGAATATAGCAATGAAAACCAGGTTTATTCGTGGAAAGAGCGAAGTTGGAAAATGAAAATGAAATTAAAAAAAGATCATCTTTGTTGTTAGATCAGTTGGTGTGATGCGGGTGTAAGTAAATAAAGATGTATTAAAAGAGGTCGAGAATGGGCTTTTTGTCGCTCTATTCATTGTTTGATATGGACACATTGAAAAATAGTCCTCTTGTGTTGGTGTTGGGAAATTCTGAAGGAACGAAGTCGAAAAACTTTTGGAAAGATACAAGATTTTACATAAATTATATTTTTCATCAAGTATGTTGTTATTTGTGCATATATAATCTCCACCGAACACGTGATATTATCTTAAGCTAGATGGACCAGATGAATTATGAATACAATACATTGAATCAAAGCTAATTAAAAAACACTTTTTCCTATCTTGAGATAGTCTCAAGATAAAAGGGTGAGAATTGTTTTTTTTTTTGACATTTTACAAGACAAGACAAGGAGGACAGCTATCGAGGTAGGACAAAAAGTATGATGGACAACATTTAATGTAGAAAAGATACATGTTGAAATGCGACAAGCGAAATAAAAGCAAGCGATAGAGTTTACTTTATCCGTACCACAACAGCGAAAACACATAATGAAGGATCTCAACTGGATAGTAATTAAGAAGGTGGATCCGTATCTATGGATTGTCCAAACCCGCATGATAATAGCAGAAAGATTTATCCGCACCAGTATCATGTGAAAAAAGCATTCGATGATAACTATTTTTCAGCTAGCAAGGATGGTTTACAGCTAAGAAGAGGAAGAACCCACATACCACTTTTATAAATACCCAACTCAATCTGTAGAAGAAGGGTCGGAAGAGGGTTAGAGGAAAAAACTAGGGAAAGAGAAAAAGAGTTTGTGACATCAAATAGGACCAATTAAACCATATAAAGAGTTGAGTTTATTTTCTTGTAAGCTTTTATCTTTATTCTTTATGATTATTAGGTCTCCGATTTTTATTGTAAGATTTTCCAAGATCATAATAAAACATACCTCAATATTCTCATAGAGTAGGCATAGCCGAACCACTTAAAACCTTGTATTAATTTATTTAAGCATTTTATTTTCTTGTTTTGCATCATATGATTTCATCTGCATATGCATTTCGATATTCAAGTTGTAACCATAAGATCAATTTCGATGGTCTTTTATGTTCACGTTATTCGATACCCATGAACACCAATAATATCAATACCACTTCGACTAAAAAAATGCCTCCATGATAATCATGTCTCCATAATACCACATAAGCCCCAAAGAAACATCATATGTACAAGACTTGGAAGAAGTGGATTTAGCTACAATAAGAAGATTCGACCACCATCACCACCACCTCATCAACAACAAAAAATAAATTAAAATAGAAACCAAAGAAAAAGCATCACATGGTTATAACATTTCTAATTTCCTTATGTTGTGTGTTAGGAAGTTCAGAAGGAACGAAATCGAAAAACTTTATGAAGCAAACACAAGATTTCTTCAAAAGTTATGGTTTTTTTTACCAAAGTCTAATATTATTCTTGGATGTTTAAATTTCAAAAAATTTAGCTTTTATCCAGTTAATTAATCGAGAGTATGGAGATGCATCGCTTCTCCTTCCTTAGTTGTTCTTCTAAATGGAACTCCTGGTGAATTTTTACATCCCTCTAGAGGCCTGAGATAAGGAGATCCTCTATCTCCTTATCTTTTTATCATATGTATGGAGATATTCTCTAGAATGGTTCTATGGCAAGAGAAGGAAAAACTTATCCATGGGGTTAATATAACCCCTAAAAATGACCCCATATCTCATTTGTTCTTTGCAGATGATTGCCTTTTATTTGTTAAAGTTGATCTTGTTGAATGTAAGCAACTCCATAAAATAATTGACATCTTTAGTAAAGCTTCAGGGCAACTCATAAACTTTGATAAATCAAGCATCTTCTTCAGTAAACAAGTTCAACCTAAGCATCAAAGAATGTTTTCAAATATGCTTAAAATAAAAAAAAAAAAATTTAAAAGACTCTTACTTAAGAGCTCCCCTCTTCATTGACAGATCCAAAATCAAAACTTTGGACTCAATTGTTGAGAAAATGGAAATTAAGTCTCAAGGATGGAAAGGCAAAATTCTCCCTCAATCCAGTAAATCAACTCTAAACAAATCTGTATTTGCGAGTGTGCCTATTTTTCAAATGGGATGCTTTGTTATTCAAAAAAAATAACCAATAAAATTAATGCTATTTAAAGAGATTTTTGGTGGGGAAATGAGACTAATTCAAAAGGTTTTTATCCTAAAGCTTGGTCTTGTCTGTGCAAACCTCTCTGTAAAGGAGGGCTAGGATTCAAGGATACTCATAAAACCAACTTAGCAATGATAGCCAAGGTTTCATGGAGACTAATTACGGAACCTAAATCTTTATGGGCCACTCAGTTTAAACAGAAATACTTTAGGAAAAACCACCTTTCAGAGCCAAGACTCCCTCCAATAGTTCTTGGATTTGGAAATATATAAGTAAAGGCATCAAACTAATTGAATAAAATAACATCTGGGAAGTAGGAGATGATAAGGATATATGCTTATGAGATGATAAATGGATACCAGGCTTAGGGGACATCTTATTGCAATTTCGTAAACACTTGTTTCAGATCTTATTGATTCTGAAACAAAAAAGTGGAAAACTTTTTTAACATTTTTATTATTTCCTTCCCACATTACTGGGATGTAAGATCAATCTGTTCTTAAATTCTTCTAATAACCTAAAACCAGATAAATTAAGATGGCTTTTGACTCCATCCGGAGAACTCTCTGTTAAATCAATGTACAGAAAACTGTCAGAGAATGGAATTAACTCTAACAACTTAAACATGCCTGATTCTCTTTGGAAATCATTCTGGAAATTTGAGATATCTCCAAGAATCAAAAAATTTACTTGGAAATGTCTCCAGAATGATGTTTCCACAAACTATAAACTTTTCAAAACAAATATAGATGTCTCTCCAAGATGCTCTTTTGGATGTGAAAATGATGAAACCTCAGAACATCTATTATTCCATTGTAAGTATGTTCAAGCTATCTGTACTTCTAATCCAAGTCCAGTTCAACTGAATATAGACATAGAATCACCCTTTTTAGAAATATGTAGGAACTGGCTAGAAAAACCTAATACTTCAATATTTATAAAACTGCAATGACAAAGATTTGGTTTATCTGGAAAGAAAGATGTAACAGAGTCTTTTAAGAAAAAATCAGTACTGAAGCTCAAACTTCCTTAGGCATCCAAAAGAACATTAATTTTTGGGATAAAAGTTCTTTGCTGAAAAAAACATCCAGTAAGAAGAATTCTCTTCTGATCTGTAAAGACAAAGAATGGGAAATCCCTAAAAAGAAATCATCTAAAAATAAATATAGATGCAGCATGGATTTCTAATGAAAAAACATCTGGTTTTGCTTTGATCTTAAAAGATGACGCAGGTAACTTTAAGCAAAGAAGAGCAGGACCATCCTCAGCAGAGTCGAAGAAGCAAAAGTAGTAGAATTTTGGGAGGCAGAGCAATGGGCAGCTGAAGATAATTGATTTTTTGAATGGTTCAAAAGTCCCAATCTCTTGGCAGAGTCAGGCATTTTTAGAAGAAATTAAAAGAATTCTAAGTTTTAATCAACATTTTAAGGGGTTTTTCTTTGTGCCAAGATCGGCAAACAAAACAGCATATATCCTGGCAAAAAAAGCAAAACATTTTACTTGTAATTTTGATTGGGTTTTTACCCCTTCTCTTTGTATCTCTGATGTCATCGAAGTAGATAAATCTAATGCTAGAAAAAACTATCAACTTTCCACATTAGATGACTCTATTACTTTTGTAAGAAGGATTCCTAACTCCTCAAATTAGTCTCTATAATATTTCCCCAATTTATAAAAAAATAATAGAGTGTTCAGGAACGGAGCCACCCTATGACAACATAGGAAACTACCTATCCTATTGGGTTGGCTCCCAATCCCTTTTTTGCCTTTTAGCTTAAACTCAAAAATTTTAATTCCTCATAGGAAATTTTCTAACTCTGCCCCTGGATTTGTTACTGAGTTTATATTTGGATTTTTGATCTCTTGATCTTTTTTCAATAATCTTAACCTTTTCACACACAATTTTTTCTTTTTCCAAACTTCCAATTTGTTAATTTAGCATGAACTAAATTCAATCAGTTAAGCTCGAGTTATGTACTTAGACAGTCATATATTTTCGTTTATCGACAACAACCCTGAGCCTTAAACCATATTCTCGAGAAGTATTAAGGAAATGGACATACCTAATGTTAGGTAATAAAAGGAGGACGACACGTGTAAGATGATAAAGGAAAGAAGCAGTGGTTCTAAGAAGAACGAGAAACACACAATCAAAGCTGTATGAAAGGATCGAGTAAATGACAGATGTGAAAGACTGAATAAATCCCTGCATGATTGACACATAAGATCGGGAAAGTAGTATCACACTGATCGAAACAGATAGCATTAAATGCTTATTGAAGGGGAAAGTAAGAGTAATAAATGAACATGGAACGGGAAAGTAAAGGAAATAATTACTTTTATTTATTTTAACCACATGATTGACACCTATGATCGGGACAAAGATGATTCTCAAAGAACGAAGAGTACGTGTTAACATGACCTGTCAACCATACAATCATCTCGATCTAAAGATAATAAGGAGAACGAAAGAAGGTACCGGGACAAGAGGGACCCATTAGATAATCTATACATAGAAGAGATCATTCAACAGAGAGGGGGTCGGAAAATTGAAAGAAGAATAGGCTAAGGAAGAGTAATCAGAGAAGAAAGAAAAGATCATTAGGTATGTATTTATTGTGTAAGATACTATTTAAAAGTTTCATTATCATGATTCATCTTCTTACATATAAAGATCATGAATTAGATATTGAATTAAAGACTGTAATTTGATCAAATGTTTGATAAGAAAATAAATGGTTAATTGAAACCTTTCTAATTAATTGATTTTAAAGAGGATTCTGTGTATCAAAATGTTAGTTAAAATCTTTCTATTTACTGTATTTTATCAATTTATTGGTTGTTCATGTCAATAAAAATTTTAGCATAAACACCTAATATTTAAATTAACAAAAGATTATCAAAAGAAAATAACATGAGAAATTCAAAGTTTGATTATGACATAAAATATAATATAGTACAATTTTCTTAGGAACATGAACTTGAAACAAACTAAAAATGATATTCACAGCATAAGCATTAAATTACTTCTAAAGTTTCATTTTTAACCTTTTTTCCCACCCCCTCAATAGAACATATCATGGCTCAACATAGTGAACTCACTGTGAATTTCAGCAATATTTCCATAATTCATGAAATCGGTTCCAAGATTTTCTGGTTCTTCAACTTTCGGAAAGAATTGCATGTTGCTAGAACCACTATTGTTATGCAACCCATCATCATATTCACTCCCATAAACTTCCTCCTGTGGTTCACTAATACCACCAGTAAAAACACTTGAATCATCTAAAATTCCAGTTGGAACCAAATTTGAGTATCTGGAATTCGAACCATTTTCGCTATGATCTTGATCAAGAAATAACCATTCCGCGAAAAATACTTTTGGAAGGAAACTTTGGTTTGATTCTTGAACGGTTTTAGAGCTGAAAGTTGCCGAACTGAATTGGTCGATTTCTGTTCCGACATTCTGTTCGAAGGATTCGAAAGAACCAGAACTAGACATTCTAATCAAACTGGTTCCAATTGAAGCAGCACTAGTAGAGGTACTCTTAAATTCATCAAAATCTGAATTTACACTTTGACTTTTGTTGAATTTAATCATTTCTATTTCCCCGGATTTCATTAATTTCTTCTTAAAATAAGAATTCCAGTAATTCTTAATCTCATTATCAGTTCTTCCTGGCAAATGTTGAGCTATTTGTGACCACCTAAGTGTTTCATCAAAACATTGGTCATCAGTGCTTCCTAATCAGTAAGTAAATAGCATAAATGTTCTAAAAAAATTTCTTACTTGTTTCCTAAAAGTCGATGAAGCGCGACAAACGTTTCCTCCTCTTCGGATGTAAACGTTCCTCGCCTTATACCCGGCCTTAAGTAATTAATCCATCTTAATCTACAACTTTTTCCGTTGCGTTGCAAACCTGGAAACCCCATTTTCAAAGATTAGAAGTCACAATATTCATCTAAGAACTCTTCAAACAAGAATGTGATTTCAAAGATTAAGGCCACGCTTAAAAAAATGCACGTAGTATGTATGGAGTTGACATTTAATGACTTACCAGCTCTTATGGGGATGGTACTCCAACAGCCATGACCATATCGGAGGACGTAATTTCGTAGTCGCTGATCCTCCTCCGGTGACCATAACCCTTTCTTGTGCTTCATTTTGGGCTTTTCACAAGTCTTGCACCCCATCATCCAGCAACAATGAGTTTAGAGTCTAATTAGATGAAGTATGAAAGAGAAGAATGAATAGAGTTAGATGATAGTGTTGAATTTAAATGGTAATGAAATTTTGTCGTAGGTTTAGACTTATGATTAGTGAACTTTGTAGATATACAAGCAACTAATTATTGATTAGGTAGACATGGAAATCAATTAATAATTGATTAAGCTAATTATTCTGTTTTAGCTAGAAGTCAATAAATAAGCTATGATTGGTTACATACTAGCTGAATGGGCTTATTCTTCTTCTATTTCTTCATTTCTTAAATAAATTTCTTTTTTTATATAATAAATAAATAAATTAAATGATTGAAAATCGCCTTGGAAGATTAGGATTGTCCAAAATATATACAATTCAAAAATTCAGGGACACAAAAAAAGATGAGGAAGAAGAAACAAAGTAAAGATTGGCTTCTAAGATTAGTGTTGTCTAAGATATATACACTTCATAAATCTAGAAACACAAATGAATAAGACGAAGAAAAAATACCCTTACTGGATCAAAAAATCCTTTAAGACCAAACCGAGCAATGTACATACAATTACCCAATCAACTTACAGTGATAGCATGTTAAAATCTATATATTTAACTAATTTCGAAAACCAATTTTTAAGATTAGGCGATATAAGACTATACTTAATCCTTTTGAATATTCCATCTTTAGAAGTCCATAAGTTGATTAATCAGTTGAGATTTTGAATCTGCTCTTGTGCACTCATAGTTTAATACTTTAATTTTCTTCTGAAATTTATCTCTTTTTTCTTTTTTTTTTTATAAGCTCTTCAGAAATTATCTGAGTAGGCTTGTTTGAGTGAATCTTTTTATTATTTTGGCTTTTATATAGTAATTCTTTTTACTTGTCTCATTCAATTTCGAAGTATTCTTCGCTCAGTTTTCTTGCAATAATATACGTCAGTCTAGTGTGAGTCACTATTCACTGGCTAATAATACTCAAAAGCATACTTGATTAACTATAAGTAGCTAACTAATACACTATCATTTATCAACTTGATTTTTGATTGTCTTTTGCCTTGGAACTGAAATTTTAATATTCGATGCAGCCACCTATGGGCCACTTCAAATCTTCATTCTAGCCATCTTTACTTTTTACCGAATTAAGAAAGAAAAATTGCTAGCCATCTTTTAGCATCCACGTGCGGTGCCATAGTCAGGAAGAAACCAATGGCAGTCCTGTTATGTTTCTGTAGAGCCTGGTAGTGGACGACTCGGCTTCGTACTCGACCTGATTTAATTGGCGGCTCATTGAAAAATTAAATGAGATTTTTTGAAATGCTTGTTTATAGAACGGAGGAACACTATCTAGGGTTTGTATCGTATCATCGTTGTATTCCTCTGAAACACTATTTTGTGATTATAGTGAAAACCGCAGCCGCTCTTTAAACGTAGCCCAATTTGGATAAACCAAGTAAATCTTTTGTGTTTTTTGTTTTTCGTTTTGTTTTCTTTATAGCATCGATCCTAGCATACCCAAAACAAAGAGTGGTCGAATTTTCATGAGAGGCCAAAACCATCTAGATTTTCTCCCAGGGTTGATCCGCCACCGTCCGATGCAAATCCGAACTCATTTCCATAGGAATATTCCAAGTATGGGAAAGTAGGAATGTTGTCCCGGGTAGTTGTCCCCTCACTTGTCAAGCGGATAATTTTATTAAGTCTTCCCTCGATTTCTATAACATACACGATGGTTTTAGATAACTTCAAACGGGTGCTATCTGGAATCTATGCTCCATGTGACGAAAGAGTTAGTCAAAATATTTGGGTTGAACTTAAGTTGGATTTTGATTTTTGGAATCTCCTCCGGTGCATTGAGGGAATTCAGTAAAGTTTTAAGAATGCATGAAAAGGAAAATTATATCTGTATCATTTTCTGGTGTATACGATTCCTCTCGATTTTTCAGTGAGTTAATTGACTTGCAAATGTCAGAGTCTAGGTCGTGACAAGGCTCCAGTGTTAGCAAGCTAGAAAAATTTTGATTTCGGGGGATACCCTTTATTATCCTTTTCTGGCCGTTTTTGTTAAGGGAAAGTCTCTCTCAGACCATTCATATTATTTTTTTTGTGAACTAAAGGAATGGGGGTGTTGGGGTTCAAAGCCATGCTAATTAATCTTGCGGAAATAAACTAGCCAACAAGAAATACAAGATTTTTTGGATTGTTCCATGAACCTCTTTACTACGATCTAGGATGAGAAAAATAGAAAGAGAACCACACAGATACAAATCATAAAAGCAATAAATAAATTACTCACAGATTTAACGTGGTTCAACAAATATACAATGTGTATATATTGTGTACATCCACCAAAACGGCTACGACCTCTTTCTTTATTATAAAACCACCAACTGACAATTACACATATGATTGACTAATCAATCCATCGACTCACCACAATGTGACTGAATACAAGAAACTCTCACAAACGCTCCATAACTTTAAAGTATTGTCTTCACCAGACGAGATACCGTTTATCACATTCTCTCTCTCATAACGAGATGATCTTATATGCATACTCTGACATAAACTATCATGGACGCCTTCTGCTCAACACCAATAATTTACTCCAGCATCACCAATATGATCTTCTCCTTAAACACGATATCTTACCAACATCTCTGTGCGAATACTCCATGACGACATATCTTCTAACAACGATAAGCACTCCATAAACCCATAATGATGTACTTGTTTCATCATAATGGTCTCTCACATCCACCCCAAGAGATGAGATGAATTCCTCACATCTCTAGTGAGAATTTCCTTGAAATCTCATAGCTAAAACTCATAGTCTTGACCTCCTATTATAGGAGTCACATTACTTATCCTATAAGTTTAGGGTTTCCAAACTTAGCTATCAAGTAACTAGACGTTAGGATCAAGTAACATAGTTAATCCTATACTCTAACCCGATTAGGTTTGGTTTATCCAAACCAAACTCCACCGACCTAACTTAAGGATATACACGGTTTTGGAGTTCAATACAAATTTGAACTCTTTCAAAAGACCGTGTCCTACAAACTAGCTAACTACCAACAATTCTCCACCTCGGATCATGCATTTATGCATGAGACGATCAACATGTTATCCCCTCCATCTTTTGAGAATTTATTGCACCAAATGATGCCTATGTATCCTTTCTGCAACGAATCAAAACGAACGTAGTTCACCCAAATCTCCACCTCAACGAAAAATTCCAGATCAACTCACCAACCATCATCATATGATCACCCGTTATGCAACATCTTTGAGATACATCTTTCTCATTTATGTTCATAACTCCACATTAATTAGCACCATTCCAGGTGTATTGCAAGCCAACTTAATCAGACCATATACGATTATCTCAGTTATCGAACTTAGTTATAGTCATTGTGCACCTTTAAGCCTTACATGTCCCTTCAAGCTACCTTCATCCATGAGCGCAGCTCCATCTTGGATTGACTTACTTGTGTTTTTGTTATAGTGGTAAGAAAAGGGTTTCAAACCCTCGAACTTGTGAAGATTGATTTTAGATTTAATAAACAGATTTTAAAATAGAAAATATACACAAAAGATGATAATAATATTCACAAATACTGAGGTTATGGATTTCACCATTAACCAATTGAAGTGATTCAATCTAATCAATATTCATGCAATTCTTTACGTTTAAAGTTATTCTAATATGTTGCAACAGTAGATTTTCAAAGTAACAATTGTAAATCGAAAGCATAGAACATCAAAAACCCTAGTCTAAGCATGATCTATCAAAATAAATCATAACTTCTTAATAAAAATCTTTAAATTAATTTTTAATCAAAGCAATTAATCATAAAATAAATTGCAAAAATCAATAAAAATAGAAATATACCATTTTTCTTGGAACAATGGCTTCCTCCGTCGCTTCAGCTGGGGTTTAGCTCATCATATTAATCAGTTGCTCAAAATAATGATTCATGACTCAAAATGTTTACAAATGATGAAAAAGAGTGAAAACAATGAAAAACAGGAAATTCACAACGTTTATAAGCGTTACAGACTCACTGTTACAAAGGAAAAAATGTTTCACTGAAGATAAACGTTGCAAATGAAGATAAATGTTGCAAAGTTAAAAGCTTTAGCAACAGAATCTTCAACTTTTTGGCCACGGAAACTTTAACCTTTTCGCAACGTTTTCTTTATCTTCTTCATCACGAGCATTTTTCTGGATTTTGATATCTTCGCTTCTGGCCTTCCCCCCCCCCCCCCCCCCCCCGATTCTTCCTTTGAGATCTTTATTTATATTATACCTTTCAAATCTTCTCATTCAATCTCGGTAGATCCTTTTTCTTAAGGAAAATAAATCTCGGGAATAAAATCCT
>JAJJMC010010218.1:1557301-1571526 GCA_023531435.1 Papaver californicum
CCAAACCATAACCTCATTTTGTTTTCTCTTATGGTCCCTCTGGTTGACCAGAAATGAGCGTATATTTTGACATTTTCCCAACCAACAGGAGAGCGTTGAACTTGCAGCAGGAATTCTGCTGGGCAATGAGAGCTCGTCCGCCGGTTATCCCTGGCGAATCTTCGACTATGAACCCATCTGACACCAGCAGAAGAACAACAACAATCTATGTGGGATGGATCATCCGTACATTGGATTGGATTAAGATCAATACAGATTGTGCTGCAGAGGACACCTAGGTTTAGCGGGTGCAAGTTTCATCTGCAGAAACTCAGAGACAAGAATAGTTTTAGCGCTAACACAACCGCTCGGAATCACAACCGCCTTATCAGCTGAAACCTGGGCCATGCTTCTGGCCTCCACAGCTGCAACAGAAAGACAGTGGCCGAAGGTCATTTTTAAATCGGACTCAGAAAACCTCATGAGATTTCTTACATCTCCAGCAGAGCCGCCTTGGTATATCTTAGGAATGATCGCAGAAATAAGGCATATAATGCGCCAAATACCTCATTGTATTATACAACGTAATTATAGAGAACGTAACAAAGCAGCCGATGGAGTCGCTAACCACGCAACTGATGGAAGTCAGACAGGGAATTTATCAACATAAATATGAGACCAGATAATCCCTCTTTTTACTAATCAAATCGTACTAAATAACTCTATGGGTGCTACTTACCCACGTATAATTTTTCTAGCAATTTAAATAATTACACGTTTATGCTTAAAAAAAAAACTTCCACGTGTACTGTCACTATTTCTCCGGTCAAATATTCAAATGCAGAAGTTAAAATCAAGACGGCTTGTGTGTATTTATTTTCTATTTTATTTATAAAGCAAACGGTACTATAATATTTTTCTCAATTTTATTATCCCAATAAGAGGATGTTAAAATAGGTTTTCACTGAAAGCATTCTCTTCAAGTGGAAAGTTTGTGCTCGACAGTGAAATTGATGATATTTTAATCTTTGGTTTCGATTAGTTTTTTTCTTCTTTTTTTTCCAAATCAATATGTTTCAGTTTTTTTAAATCTTATCTTAATATAAAAAAATTAGTTATTTTTAGTCGATAAAAAGAACAAAATACTTGATGTACTTATTTTTTATTCAAAAACAAGATTCATTAAATTAAATCAATACCGGTATCCAATTTCAATTGACTTTTTAGAACACAAGTGCCTTATTATACCGAGTATTTGATATGTTATGCCTTTTATAAAACTTGGCAAGCACATCAGCTGCCTTATTATACTCTTCATTAACAAATTTGCACATACAATTTTTGATGGATCCTAACAGGTTCAAGTCTTGATGTAATCCGTATATTATTAAAATAACCTCCAACATCATTAATATCAGTATTCAACGGTAAACTTATATATTAAGCATATTTTTATGTATATACAAATGCCATCGTTTTAAATAAATTAAAAAAAAAACTTCAAATCTTTATATCTTTTAAAATATAAATTTAGATATTTATAAAATTATATTTTGGAAAGCTCTTTGAATCATCTATGCAATGAGTATATATAATTAGGGGTGTACAAAATGACCGGAAACCTACGACCTACCATGTACAGCCTGGTCCCGAAGGAGCCCATGGGCGTCCAACAGCCCGTCATGGGCTTACCCAGCTTGCCCGATTACTTTAGGTGGGCGGACGCAGGTTTTTACTCAAATATCTATGCCTGGACTTTCCTCTTTCCCGATAGCATGTTCATATTTGGTCATAGTTTTTTAAACCACAATTTTACGTCTTTACATGTAATTTTTATTATTTATTAACTAATTGGTAACATGAATTTGAAGATAATAAGTTAGATTAATTATGTACTAATATTAATAACTACTAAAAACACTTAAAGTTTGTGGCCAACTGACCTGGCCTGGCCGAATATTTTGATGGATCGTGGACGGTCAATGGGCATTAAATTATCAATATTACTCGACATATCCATACCCGATAGACTTTATGGGTACTCAAGGAGCCTGACCTGGCAAAATAAATGGACCGGACAGCCTGACCTGACCAATTATACACTCATACATACAATAATATTAATATTTTATTTTTAGACAAAAAGATTTATTACTCAAATATTGTGTTTTCAAAAGAATCTAATACAAACAAATGCATCGAATAGAACACTAGTTAATTACATAATAAACCTTTTGATACAAATCAAGAAAGATAAGCTTTGCCATATTATAACAAATCTAATTACATTTATATGAAGTATGGATGAATAATTAATACTTTTTAGCCTAAATTTAATTCCAGTTGTTGTTATTTTTCTTTCAAAGTTTATGAGTGCATGATTGGAGTGTACAATGTCCAATCACAATCACCAATTATAACAATTTAGTCGCATCCAATGAGCTAAGTTGGCGTTTGTTGATTGCAGCTTCGGCCAATGAAGAAAAACTTAAAATCCTTGCGATGATTGGCGATACCTTGGGCGATAGTCATTGCGTCAGCCAATAAAACTCTTATAGTTAAAGTCTTAATTATAAGTATTTTAATTATAAGTAGCCAATTGGCTTGGACGACATACGTACAGCTACTAGATAGCTAGTGGTCTAGACCTAGTATAGGAATATTTCTTCTTGTAAACTCAAAGTGTTTAGCCATCCATCCCAATGATCCCATCTATTCAAGTAGTCCTGTCATGTCAAATATCACTAAATTCTTCACATAGGAAAAGGTTAGATCATTTAAATATAGGCTTAGGACATATTAGTGTTCCAAATTTCAATTAGCTGTCAATACAAATGACTAATTTAATATAAGCAAGTAAACAAATGAGTTAAGAAAACATGAGCAGATATAATACGACGATTGCATATATTTTATAGGCTGGATTAGAGATCATCTTCTATGAATTTCATCAAGTCTTGATGTGGATCATAGTAGTCAACTGGAATGCTGCCTCGCACCCCCACCCAAGGGACTACTATCTCCTGGACCGCTCCTTCGTAAAGGCAGACATAATGTGTACAAGTTTTCATTTTTTCTGTTCATCAAAGCCAAAAATCTTTTTATTTTTTAAAATGTTTGAAAATATCTAACAATAAACTACTTACCACGCGAAAGAGGTATAGGTAAACTATACCCATAAAAATTACATTCATATAAAAATGTACTAAAAGGCCCATGTAATTTTTATTAAACGTTACAACAAATGGGTACTAATAAGGGGCCGATTTGCCAAGTGGCACTCTTAAGATTTTTTTTATGTTTTCTAGATAAATCTCCATAGATTTGTCCCTTTATGAATCATGAGTCATGACAATTCAAAATATATATAAACACTATCAGGGTGTCATTAATGTAAGGGATCAATGTCATCTTAGATGAAGGTTTTATTATTATTTTATTTTTCTTGTAAGAATGTTAAAAAAGAGAAAAGTTTTTTAATCTAAAATTTTTCTCCAACCCCCAATATCTTATTTAACACTTTTTATTTAAATTTATAAATAAAATGGTGATATAAACTTTAGACTCAATGTTATGAAGAAGGTCTAATTTAGACTTTCTCCTTTATCCCCATTTAATCATATTATTTTTTTTAATGATCTTGGCCCTTGTGCTTGAGATAAAAATTTGGTAGATTTTTTTTAAATCATAGATATTATACTATTTTAAAACCTTTATCTCTTGTACTGAAAATGCTCTAATAAAATATTAATCTCGGTGAAGACTCTTAAAACTTTTGATTAGTTAGCCATAGATATAATAATATTTTACTTTTTTTTTTTGAAGTACAAATAATAAGATATGCTACCTCCAAATTATAGATTCTATTAGGTGTGATTTTGAAAGTGGCATTATGTGTTCCACATTTCCATTATGTTGATATTCAAGTCCACTTGGTGGTTACTGTTTAGTACTAAACAAAAGAAGAAAAAAAACTATCCTATTTTCTAATAAAAAAGAACTCACCAAACATAAATCAGAAATGCAAAAATAACGTTAAATCTTTGGCTTACTGTAATACTTTTTTAACAAATGGTATTGGCAAGACTAAAGAGAAATAAAAACCTAATTCGTTCTATATGGTACGTACTATATCATAATAGTCCAACATGCTGGTAGAAAAATTATCGAGGAATCTAACTTTAGAAAGTCGCATGATTGGCCCATATACACTAGCACTTAATTATAGAAAATCCATATAATTTTTTGTTTGCTCCCCAGTATTCAACAACATGTGGATCTTAATTTATAGCTACAAACTTTACTATTTACGTACCAAACAAAATGATTGAGACGTAAAGTGAGAGATAGGCATTAGCTGTACACTTATACCATAATTGAGATTAACAAAATGATTAAAATTTCGGAAACGTAATTCACGCACATCCATTTGGTATTTGGAAACATACCACACAAAAAAACAAGATATAAATCGTCCACTCACACTATAAGAACCAAAACCAGTTCCTATAATTTTTGGGGAAGTGGGTCCTGTTCATATGTGAGTAAACCGTTTATATATTATCATATGTATATAACTATTATTTTAGAAACTACAATTATTTCATCAACGATTCTACGTATAACCGTCATCTAAAATGTATATAAATCATCTATTCATGTAAAGGTGGGTTCCGGGTTCCCAAAGAAAATAGGTGTGGTGGTTTTGGCTCCCATAGTATAAGGGGTGGTTTATAAGTGTTTTTTTGCACAGTATGTCAAACATTTTTGTTATTTCATATGTATCTTTAAGATAGATTTATACTATAACTTTTGCATAATAATAAGTACAAAAGTCATGCTCTTGCTATCTCATGCACTCGAGCATATACCGATACAATGAATGTACATCTCTAGAAAAATTTATAACCATTTAGGTGCATATAATTTCTATAATAATAAATCATATGATTTACAAGTATATGTTTATTGTACACTCAAAAGTATAATAATATAAAAATATAAGAAATATATTGGTTTTTACATTTTATCTATTTTATCATCTAAAAAGTCTTCTAATTACACATCACAATTGAAGAGATAAAAAAGAAAAAATAGTAGAAAAAATAAGATTGAGATTGCTTTTTTTTCTTGGAACACTTGTTATGAAAAATCAAGATCGTAAAAAATAATATTAACAATAGGTTTTAAATAAAATAAAATAAAGTAATTAAGGATAATTTAATCGGAAAAAACTAACTTCTATGCCATGGAAAATTATTTCTTAATTTTTTTATTTTTTTATAAATTAATCTATTAAAAAGTCACTTAAATTAAATTTGGATGGCTTATGCATTATAATAATTTCAAAATTATACATTATACTATCCTCATTTAACCTTATGTATAAGTATCTTATGGAGATTCATTTTTGTTTACCAAATAGATTTTTTTTAAAAAAACTTCCCAAATGTGACTATTATACAAAAGCTAGAGGGAACAACTAAAATGGCCTTTGGGGTATGGCAAAAAAATTTCCCTTTTATCGCCGAATATGACTTTGGCCAATAAGGAAAAAGTCATCTTCCTTCCACAAAATATATCTCTAGGAATAGTCACTGCATTACTAACTAAAAAACATAATAAAATAAAAATAAAAAATCATTTATTTGTTTTTATGGAATTTTTATTCGTTGACAATGGTCGGTATGTATTAACCAGTGGTCCTGGCATACGTATCAGCAAAATGGTCCTGGTGTACGTATTTGAATAGTGGTACTGAGTGACATACATCATAATTAACAGGAAATGGATTAATTATTATAATGAGATTAATTAAGAAGATAAGTTAATTAAGTGATTAGGAAATAAACAAGAATTAAGAGATATCAAAGGGATTTGGTACATAAGTTTTGTGTATCTTTGTTTGTCTTCCAATCGACTACGTACACATACGTATTATACTGTTATTTGAAGTAAGCCGACTATTATTCTATGGAGAAAATGATTAGTCTAAAATCAATTACTATTTACTTTACTCAGGATTGGTTTGGAAAAAATTATGAGATACCTCAATAATTGATTCATAAGCGTCTTATTATTCTATGGAGATAAATATGGATACCAGATGCAGTGACGGAAATGGGGTGAAATGTAGAAATCGATCACATCTATTTCATTTACCAGTAACGTAAGCCCTGCCAACAATCCAAACAGGAGAACAAAAACCAAAGAGAATCTCCGAATCAAACTTTACAAGGGAAAAAAAAAAAAAAGGAAATCTTTTTCATTTCATTATTTGAAAAGTTCTTTTGGGGGTAGGTAGTGTTATTTTGTTTGTTCCCCATTAAACAACATTCGGTATTGGATCTTTGCAGTTACAAACTTTGGTACGTTACCAAACAAAATGGTTAGAGAGATACATAAAGAGGAAAATGATAATGATATTAAAAACATCGATCAAAAGAACCAGAAAGACTTGTCATTGTCTTTCACAATGATTCACCTGCTGATTTGTATTTGTATACCATCAAATAAATAAGAGAAAGAACACATTTTGGTCTATATGATGATGGCAAAAACACAGCTCGATTGAGTAGATTTTAGAAACCATCTCTTGGCAGAGTGGTCTCCTAATCAAGGCATTCCGATGATCTAAATGCACACAAATTAGACAAAGAAGACAGAATGCATGACCAGTTTTTCTCTCTACTGTGTTTACCGTATTACAATGGTGGATGAGCAGTTGGGTTCCTTACAAATTTGGACAAAAAGATCAATACAAAGAGAATCCCAACCACAAACTCCACCACAACAGATAGGGTTTTTACAAAAACTTCCCTTTACAGCATCTTTAGGTAACTAAATTATACTAACATAATCTCGGAATAAAATCTGAACCACATACACAACACGAGATAAGAAACCATACAAGTACCAAGTATATTTTGAAAACAAATGTATAGAAAATCACAATCCCAAAGTCTGTATTAAGACCAAGTGTATTGACTGCTAAGCAAATCAGAGGTTAAGTTGGACTAGCTTCATTCGGCATAACTATCTGCAAAAAACTTCATAATCCCTATTTTCGACCAATAAATTCCCACTTAAGGCCTCTCCCCAGTGGGAGCCCTTAGAACCCTTAATCTTTTCACCCATTGATCATGTTGAACTGAAATCTGGAGAGTTGCTGTGGGATGGTGGAGATAACGGGTCCATATCTCTGAAATAGGCAAATAGCTGCAGATTAGCATCTCTAAGCAACTAAGTCTCATATACTGTTTTCAAGCATTGGAAAATATGAAAGGATGTTGTAACATATTAATTTGTTCCCAACACTGAAACTAGTGTTAAGCAAGAGTTGGTTTACACCAAAAGACAATACCTTAGGAAGGAAGAGATTAACGAACTCTCATACCTGAACGTTATCGTAAAGCTCAAACAATGGCACAGCAAGCAGCTTCAAGTTCTTCGGAACAGCAAAGTACTCTCTCTCCGACAGATGAACAAGGAAAAGCTTCTTACACTCCTGAAAACAAGACAATTTTCAAGTTGAGATAAAAACAGTCTCAGACGAAACCATGAAAGAAAATGCAAACTTTGATACTACTCATACTAGAGAACACCCTAACCTTGGGTTTTGTGATATGAGGAGGGCAGTATGGGTACATTATCGTCTCAAAGTTGGGCCTCCACCAGATAGCAACACACTCACCAATCTGCAAGAACACAAGAAAATTACATACAGTCAAAGTAGTTAGTATCATCTATATCGGATTAACCTATCAAAAAAATTGAATGCTATGACAGCATCATCTAAACTTGAATGCTAGCACGTTTGCTAGATTTGTACGCACAGAAATTACAGTAGCACATAAACCTATCAAGAAATCAGCATAACCAGCCTAAAAAAAGAAGTAGGTTGACAGCTTATACAGACAATCCCAAAGGCCTCAATATTTACCAAAGTGGAAAACTATACATCCCTTGGGACACTCAAAGTAGTGTCGCGACAATACCTGCCAATCGGGTTGAAGAGCAGTTGAATTAGCAGCAAGTTTGCTTGACAACTTTCGTTTCAAACCGTCAATTTCTGCAATGTTTAGAAAATGCCTCAGTGAACAGGAAACCTACAAAGCACTAGTCCCGTACCCCGCTAAAATGAAAGAGAAAACATACCATTCTCTCCAGGCTTTAAACGTCCACCAGGAAGTTTGCAAAAGGTGTTCCCAATTTGTAGAAGCAATATATGGGGATGGTTATGCTCCTGTACCTGAAAAAGAAGAAGTCTAGTTGTCAAACCACTGCATAAACTGATCCGTAAGGGATAAAGATTTATACACTTTGAAGCATGTCAGCTACAGATCTTCATGCAAATAAAGCAAAGACAGCCTTCAGTACTCTGGAGATGGCAACTGGTTGGCCAGCACTTTGCTAGGGTCATAATGGAGAAGTATAGATCTCATGCTATGGTTTCATACTATATGTAGATCCGGAATTATGACCGACTTTCCTTTCCCTAAATAGTACTAACTTAAGCTGGACCTAAGGGCATCAACCAATTTTATGCAAAATCTTGAACTTTTGGGACCATTATCATTGAGTCGGCGAACAGGATCCTCTGAACAAAATGACAAGCATACTACCAAACAACCAATTTATTACCAAGATTATCAGAAATTCATAATGTGAAGGCATCATAAGCTATAGGAAATATTCTGTGAGATGCCTTGATGAGCTTTTTGCTAAAATAAAGAAGATGGCGCACAAATGGGTAGAGTTAACGTATACTATTAACTCCAAAGTTAGGAAATCTGTGTCCTCCAGTACTTTTTTTGGTCTTCTTTAGAAATTAAAGACTAAAGAACCAGAAAAGATTATCTTAGGAGCCAAACTATGATACGAGGAATTTTAGTAAGTTTTCCGTGAGGTACTGTTCGTTTATGAGGCTAACAAGATATACTCGACTGTTTGACAACAACATAAGAAACAGGGACACCAGTTAAACAATACATTTACCTAAGGTATCCTCAAATATTTCACAACAAAATTCAGAAACAGAGACAACATGTAAATCGACACATTTAGCTACTTAGTACTCAAATGTTTGAAAACAACATAACAAGATACAGACCACATTTATACAAGTTTACACTCAAAATCCTCAACTTTATAAACGCTTACACCAGATGATACAGTTGCAATAACTCAACTCGGCATATTCCCAATGAAGCAAAAGGCTTATACAATTGGCTTTACAAAAACATTAATCCTAATACAATCAACCTCAATACAACCAAATTGGCTTTACAAAAACATTAATCCCACTACAATCAACCCCAATTCAACCAAGTTGGCTTTACAAAAACATTAATCCCAATACAATCTACCCCAATAGAACCAAATGCTTAGACTAACTAGTATACAAGACAAGCAGCACTACAAAAAAATGTTCTTTCTTCTTCATCTTGACTATTCGGGACTTGGGCAAGTATTCAAAGAAAACAATTAAAAGAGAGATCTGGGGTACAAAAACACTTACTAGTAAAATAGCTTCAACACTAGTTCTCATCCCTTCCTTCATATAACTGCAAATAACAATAACATCAAATCACTTCAAATCATATTACTTAGAAGAAGAAAAAACTTGATCTAATCTAACTTCTCTGAAACTAACAAAAACCCAAACCCCCAAAACTTTTAAACACGAAAAAAACAACAACCAAAAAAAAAAACCTTAAAAGTTAGGGTTTTTGTCGGTTTTAATAGATTACTTACTTGACTTTCATACGAGCAAGACGATCTGAAACAGAAGTATCTTTCTCCATCTTTGGTTCTTTAGTACCAAAAGTGTAGCTTGAGAGTGGGTATGTATTCACTACTGGAGATGTCACCATTTTCACTCACTCACCCGCTCGCTCAGCCTCCTCTCTTTGATGATGATGATCAACTCGGTCGATCAACTCGGGGGTGTTTTCTGTGAAATATAAAACCCTCTGAGACTGAAGTGATTTTATTGACCTAAAATATTTCCTTCTCTTCAAATGTTTGTATTTAAGCACAGAACAAATAGGTGTGATTTTTTGTTGCGATGGGAGTCTGAATTTCGGATGTCTAGGTTTTGCTAAGGGGATAACAGAAACCATCCAAAAATAAGTAATTGTTAAGGCATTTTGGTACAAAAAAAAATAAATAGCAGAATAGAAAGGAAATCCATGATGAGAATCATTAAGTGGTCTGATGGTTTTTATACTCTCTTCTACTGTGAAGGTAATGGTTTAAATCTCGTAATTGCCCAATAAACTTTTAATTAAAAGAGTTCAGATATAGTCTAAAGATCATTGTTCTATCCTATCAAAAAAGAAAAAAAGAAAGGAATTCCATGATCGTGGTTTGTTGTATCCGTCGATATAGGTCAGTATCTGTTGTATTTGTTGTCACTGATTCAAAATTCTCATCTTATTTGTTCTCTAGGTATCCGATACGTATCTGCCTATATGGATTGTATTTGAGACGTATCGAACCTTATTCGCCGATACATACTGTCCGATACTAATGGATAAAATATATAAAAGACCTGTAAACATCAAGGCATGCTCAAAGTTTCTAACTTGCTAAAGACAGGTACAAACTATTGTTATGTCGGATACCAATCCAAAGATTTAGTTGTCAGAACTGTTTTGTTTTAAATGGATTAGTATCCGCCCTAGAATTACTGGTGAAAAAAAGAGGGTATTGAGTACACAAACAATTCTTTTGTAATAACCTATATTAGACAAGCCTTCTATAATCTTTTTGAATCTCGTAGAGACAAATGATTATCTTGACAAGATTATCTTGGATATAATATACAAAACCGTTCAAGGTATAGATTATGAGATCCATCCAAGATCTTTATTAACGTAAAAGTGTATTTAATTTAATTATAACAAGTAGTGAGCATGTGCGTTGCACAGAATACACAATGTTATTTATGTCATATTAAGTACTTCTTTATTATACTTTATCACCCAAAATTAAATTGATTTTTTATTTTTTTGTATTTATATTTATAAAACAAAGTGTTTGAAGTTTGAATACCATTATAAACAACATATTAAAAATGTAGTTTCATTTAACTTGCCTTCAAATTATATCTAAGTTTTTGGAGAAACATAAATTCATTAAAAATAAAAAAAATTAATATCGTTATATATATTCGTTATGTAGATAATTCAAAGAGTTTTCTAAATATATAAAATTTATAAAAATTCGATGTATAGTTATAAAGATATGAAGTTTTCAAAAAATTATACCTATTTTTATAAAAATGGCGTTTTCGTAAATAAATAATTTATAATATTTTCTTATTTAAGTCCTTATAAATACTTTTTAGTATTCCGACATCCCTATTCCGTTAAACATTTTAGTCCATATTTCGTATGGTGACGTTTGGTTAACCAAATTCCGTTAAATTGGTTAGCACTTTCTCAATTTCCTTGTTTGCATTAAAGAGAAGGAGAAAAAAATATAATTGCAAAATAAATTAAATAACACAAACACACAAGATTCTGTTAACAAGGAAAATTGTATGGCAGAAAAATCCTGGGACTTAGTCCAGTTTTGAATACTCTCAAAATTAAACCGTTATAGAAATTGACTATCAAAACTTTATATAGTTGAGACCGAATACGCCTAGTTACCCAGTTTCCTCAGTATCCCTGCGCTTACAACCAATCTGGCCAACAAACCTAAATCATCTAACAGAATCCACCGCCAAGTGTTGTTTTACCCTTGTAAAGACTTATGCAACTCAATTCATTTAGGACGTCTTACAAATAACAATAAATTAATTTATTTTCTAATCACTCAAATCCAATTACAAATTCAAAAGATATTATATGATAAATTTAGAGTTAATGATCTTCAGTTTAAATCTAAGGTACTAAGGTACCAAGATATGATACATCTGAAACTCTCTGATCAAGATCAACCAAGATAATGATTATCGAAATAATCAATCTTAATTCTTCAAGTTAGATTTGCAAGCAAATAACTTGTTGATCTCTACAAGCTTTACGTTTATCAAATGTAAACAATTTGTATGACCCAGCCAATCAAGGCAACTAGACAATCACGCTAAGATCAGAAACATAAATGTCTTCAAGTTTTCAATCTTCTTAGTCTTTAATAGTAACAACCAACACTTGATTCCACTAGTGATTTTTCTCAATAAATAAAGTTGGCAAATCAATAGTTTTATCCCACTGGTCTAGAATCATTTATTTATGCAATAGTCAATCTTCAAATTCTTGAGTGGTCTTATATTAGAATAGAATTACCATATAATAAACAAGAACTTATCTAGAAGATAACTATACGAGTTAGTCCATAAACAATTATAATAAAAAAAAAAACAAATAAGACTTTAAAATGCACCCCAGTGCTTCTTGATCTCAAAGAAGACTTTAAAATGCACCCCACTTGTCTACTCAAGTAATCTTAACAAAGGTGTCCCCTGGTGTTGCTATACGCTAATATCAATGGGTTTGCAGAGATTGGTATAACTGCATTCAAAAAAGTAAGTTAGATCTTGGCTTAACCTAAACTTTGTATGTTCGTATTAGTGTGCCATATGTGTGTGAGAACTCTTAATGTGTTTGAAATTAAAAGAATCACATGCTCAAACTAATTTATGAATTAGTTATTATTACGACAAACGACAGATTTATTTTTAAAAAATTGAACTATCTTATATTTGGAGCCAACAAAAGTCAAAAAAAAAAAAGAATTGTGTTAAAGGTTTTTGGAAAACCAACAGTATTGAACCGGACCGTCTCGGTTCGTTTTTGTACCAAGTCGTGGATAAAATGGTTTAGTACGTTTTAGGAACTTAAAAATGTTACCCTTGATTTTTTATTTCTGACTTTTTCCAAAACCGTACCAAAGCTTAGAGAAATGAAGAATTAAACAATATAATTGCAAAATAAATTAAATAACACAAACACACAAGATTCTGTTAACTAGGAAAATTGTATGGCAGAAAAATCATGGGACTTATTCCAGTTTTGAATACTCTCAAAATTAAACCGTTATAGAAATTGACTATCAAAACTTTATATAGTTGAGACCGAATACGCCTAGTTACCCAGTTTCCTCAGTATCCCTGCGCTTATAACCAATCTGGCCAACAAACCTGAATCATCTAACAGAATCCACCGCCAAGTGTTGTTTTACCCTTGTAAAGACTTATGCAACTCAATTCCTTTAGGACGTCTTACAAATAACAATAAATTAATTTATTTTCTAATCACTCAAATCCAATTACAAATTCAAAAGATATTATATGATAAATTTAGAGTTAATGATCTTCAGTTTAAATCTAAGGTACTAAGGTACCAAGATATGATACATCTGAAACTCTCTGATCAAGATCAACCAAGATAATGATTATCGAAATAATCAATCTTAATTCTGCAAGTTAGATTTGCAAGCAAATAACTTGTTGATCTTTATAAGCTTTACGTTTATCAAATGTAAACAATTTGTATGACCCAGACAATCAAGGCAAGTAGACAATCACGCTAAGATCAGAAACATAAAAGTACTTCAAGTTTTCAATCTTCTTAGTCTTTAATAGTAACAACCGACACTTGATCCCACTAGTGATTTTTCTCAATAAATAGAGTTGGCAAATCAATAGTTTTATCCTACTGGTCTAGAATCAGTTATTTCTGCAATAGTCAATCTTCAAAGTCTTGAGTGGTCTTATATTAGAATAGAATTACCATATAATAAACAAGAACTTATCTAGAAGATAACTATACGAGTTAGTCCATAAACAATTAAAATAAAAAAATAAATAATAACAATCTAGTTTCGCCACCAATGGTATCCCTAGTGCTTCTTGATCTCAAAGAAGACTTTAAAATGCACCCCACTTTTCTACTCAAGTAATCTTAACAAAAGTGTCCCTGGTGTTGATATACGCCAATATTAATGGGTTTGCAGAGATTGGTATAACTGCATTCAAAAAAGTAAGTTAGATTGGTTTAGTACGTTTTAGAAACTTAAAAATGTTACCCTTGATTTTATTTCTGACATTTTCCAAAACCGTACCAAAGCTTAGAGAAATGAAGAACCCAAAGCTCAAAACACTTAGAATAAACTAATAATAGCCTACGAATGGCAAATGTTTGGTTAAAATCGCCGAATTATCATGGGAAAGCTAAGACATAGCGTAAGGGTCGTCATGGTCGTGAGGTTAATACAATGACGATTCTTCATAA